>LQNS02278160.1:13812297-13830650 GCA_001587735.2 Parhyale hawaiensis
GTAAGCGGCTACGTGAACTGTGGGGATAACTCGTTGTTAGCCACCCCGCTGGTCACGGACTGCAGCATCACCTCTGCACAAGATGGGCAGCGTGCGTAACGTCGCCTGGACCTCGTCCGAAGTACCATCAAAGGTATCAAAGGTAAAGGTAATAGCTGTACGTATGTCTGTAGTGAGCTCCTATCACTTGCATCGGGGATATTGCTGGAATTTCACTATCTTCACGAACAACCGTAGGATCGCCAGTCGCTGGCAGTGAGACACAGATTACTTGTATTCCATATATTCACAGTATATAGCACAGGTTATCACTGATATAACTATCAGGTAGTCTATAGCACTATATGATGGCTACATTCGTGCATTATGCTAATGTCTCTTGCACAAGCACTCTAGATATATTAGACCTTTAGTGTGGACAGGTCTTCTAGCGGGATTGAGTGTCATACCCGCGAAGCACCGACCGGGTGGTCGTCGGCATTTGCAATGATCTGTCGACTGCATGTCTGAGACTCGTATTTATAGATGAGCATCAGGGTGCGGCTCGCACGATCGTACGCATCAGGCCAGGTAAACTGAGGCTGACACAACGGTATCATTGCTACGGAGCGAACACATTGTATATAGCTGCCATTTTGTTTAAGTTTGTTAGAGTGTTTTACTCAAGATGTTACTTCAGCCTGTCAACATATAGCAGGCCTAAGGATGAGAGCACGACAAAGGATCAATGAAGAAAATTAAGAAGCATTGAAAAGAAGAGGAGATTTTGCACCGGCCTAGAGGCATTAGGCAAACATATCGATTATTGCGTGAATTTTTTTCAAGCACGGGTCCACTAGTTATTAATATTTAACAGTAGATTCTGGAGATTCAAGTCCCTCTATCGGAATTTTCTTTTGTATTTAATTACTATATACGGTAGGTATAAAACTTTTTTAGCCCAACTTATTACCAACAAATAACTTGAGAAAATGTGAATTTGTCATGACCTCACAACTGAATTAAGAAATACAAATGCACTGGTTCGTGCTGCAGGTAAATACCTACTAGATTCCAGACGTCTACACGGCTGCAGTCGACAATAGACTGTCGCAGCTATGGCACTAGGACCTGAAGACAATAGACAATGTGACAATTTTAACCTCCCACACCCCCCCCCCCTTCTCGACGGTGTCATTAGGTCTGTTCCGTCTTTGTGTGCTAGGACACTCAGAAACGATTACCCTACAATATAGAGCATCGTAAGACTCCATCCCTTTGGCTAGGAGACGAACCCTGGACCCTGAGGCAACCCCCGTATCGATTTGACCTCGCGCTCACAGTAAGAACATATCGTACAAATTGGCATTCCGAGAGCTTATTCGTTGTTTTTTAGGAGTAACTGCTAGTTGCAATCACAACTAGAGCACTCTGAGAGCGCACACCTTGGCCAAGCAATGCACCGGTGACGCAAAATTTAAATTAGTTCTGAAACTATGACCTTCCTTGTATCACCATCAAAAACTAATCATTTGAGCCTTTTGACTATACTAACAGCTTCTGTAATTTTCTTGAAGATCGTTCATAACTTTTCGAGTTATGTTGCAAACAAACATTAGTCAAACACACAGACGGAAAGATCGATCATCACCAAAGTATAAACGTTTATGTCTTTTCACATTATTGATAATTTCAGTGAAGTACATTACGATACGATTTGACTTTTTCTACTAATAAGGATAAAATCCAACACAGAGACAAGCAAACAAACAGACAGATTATCACAAAAATTTGATGATTTACTTTTCGTGATATATGGTACCTAACAACTATTGTAAATTTCATAAAAATCTGTCTATAACTTTCTGAGTTATGGTACTAAGAAAAAATAGGCAGACAAACACAAACAGTTGAAAAAATCTTCATCGAAAGTTAATTATCTGCTGCTGCTCACATGCCTAACAATCCCTGTAAATTTCGTAAAGATTCGTAAATAAGTTTTTGAGTTATCTTGGTGACAGACACAGAGATTGTCAGACATACACGACAAAAACATAACGTCCATGGCGAAGGCAATAACAAATAAGTGCCTTCGTATAATGTATTTCTTTATTTGTTTAGTTCCAAACACAAAATATCGCTTGCATAACACAACTGTTACGAGTACATTGCTAGTAGGACCCCAATAAGAAAAAAGACAACTAAAAAGTAACTATCATAAGCTCGGGAGGCTGCAAACCACAGAGTTCGTGCAAATATTAGTAGCTAATACTCAGAGAAAATTGAGAAGGCTGAAGGAAGTTTCTGTGAAGTCGGTGCGCTCTCTTAAGACAAGCCATGTTCCCCCAAGCTTAGGGCCGCTGTTCTATAAAGAACTGAACTGAAATGATGGATAGTTGACTTCTCTCACACTCACCATCGAGCCGTGGATGATGAGCCGTTACACATTCGGTTATGCTGCAAGTGATCCTTTAAAACCGGAATCTCTGCCACGCCAAGGTTATTCAAAATGACACCACATCTCACTCCAGATATACTCAGTAATGCACAAAGTTGTTCCAATGACAACACAGCACTACAGATATGTGCAGAAATGTACAAGGTTATTCCAATGCCACCACGCTGCACAATAGATATGCTCGATTGTCATGCCGTGCCAGGTTCCCGCTCGCCAACTTAGCTTAGTTACCCCTGAGCAAGAGGTGGATTTCACCGTGTGGCTCTAATGCAATGCAGTAGGTTTGCTGAGTGCGCACCTGTATGGTAAATAAGTTACCTCTTCGATTGGTAGTTAACGATTATATTTCTGTAGACTGTATTACGTTTCTCCATTATATGCGACACAGGCAAATGTAAATGTATAAGTTCTTTTTAAGAGAGTGATTTACGAAATGCAGATTTGTACCCTTGCGAACAAACTATTGGCATTGAGTATTAAATTTGAGGACAGTTGTAGTTGTTCGCTTTTAATGGTGATACAAAGAGGGGCAGCTTCGATTTAGCACAAACAGCATTCCAGGAAGAAGGTTTGGTTTGCTTTACCTTATAAGCTATATCACAGACCACATCATCCATTGAAAGGACACTGGCACCTAAAGCAGATTTCGGTCCCGCAATTGAGCCTGACAGCTCGGTACCGCTGACGCATTTTTATATGTTCTCCCATTACTTTTTCAAACTTTGTTTAGGCTATATGACCTAATACTTTTACATTCAGTAATGACTGGCAAACCTGTACAAGTGTACATACTTTTAAAACTTCTATACACAAAAAATTCACCAAAATATTGAGGCTTGAAGTATAATTACGTAGAGCAACTGTCCATGACATCCTTTGATACATGCTGTAGCGTCAAATAATTTCCCAATACTTATTAAAATAAAGTCTCATATTGTAGAACAAACGCTTCTAAATTGTGGTATGCTCGATTTGTAATGAAATGCCTAGTAAACATCGAATGAAGTTGTTTACTAAAATTGGTTTCCATACGCGCTGAGCGACAAAATTCTAGCCGACGGTTGAACTGGAAGTCGTGCATATGGCAGCAGCATTCACTTGACTGCTGCAGACTGTAGTCGACTGTACTCGACTGCCGCAGTTATTTTTATGAAGTTCGCATAAGTTGTTAGATACCTACCGATATATCACGAAGAGTAAATGAGCAAATTTTTGTGAAGATCTATTTGTTTGTTTATCCCCCTCGAGCAAAGCGGAGAACGGTGATAATGTTTTCGTTGAAGATTTAGGTATATATATTTGTGTATAGATATGTATATATCCATATTTGTCTGTCAATCCAAAAAGTAGTACCTAGAAGGAGTTGAGCACCGTTAATAATTTTATTTTGCAGGGAGTCTGGTGGGTTGACCTAGATGTGACAATACCAAAAAATTATGATTAGCTGGCCATAAACAATGACTGACGGTGGCGAATTTCGTTGTTTCTCCACCAAATAAGGGGCAGAAGAAGTTGAGTCATAATAACGTCATCAATAATTTTATAGATAGTCAGGTGGGTTGACTGAGATGTCATTTAACATCTTACCATTCCTAATAGATCTTGTAATTTTCTTGAAGACCCGCCATAACGTTTTCAGCTGTGGTTTAACAAACATACGTAGTTTAACACACAAACGGGTGAGCAAATAATTACTAACCTTTGCTCATCTGTATCTCTTAGTATTCCAAACAGTACTATATATTTATGAAAATCCGTTAAAAACTTTTTTGGTTGTATGTCTGACAAAAAAAAAAAAAAAAAATAGCTACAAAGAGTCAATCGAATAAACAGATTGTCACAAAAATTTGGTTGTTAGCACCGTGTTACATTCCTAACATATCCTGTAAATTTCATGAAGATCCGTCAGTAATTTTTAAAGTTATTTTGGTGACAGACAGAGAGACAAACTGTACAACAGAAAAACTGACAAACGCCGACATAAACATGCTCACCATGGGGCGGTGATAACTTCTTTTTCAGTCTCTACTGTAATTCCTGGGAACTAGGCCTCGTTGTTATATTCTCAACACAAAGCACGTTTAACATGAGATTCTCGAAAACAGTTCTGAGAAATTACATCAACAAGAGATTTTTGGCTCCGCACATTGTTTGCAGTGTTTTCATATAAAAAATGATTTATTGTGCTTTATGTAACCATAATCTCAGGCTATTTCTTGTTAACTCTGTCTACTCCAATAATGTTTTAATATTTTTCTAGCTTCATGCATTTGTAAAGGCGTATCCACTCAATGGTCAAAGAAACGAGTTTCCTCAATGCAAGTTAGTACGCCGCATGTGTTGGTTTTAGCAGGAAGAAAGCGCAGAGCTCTCTGAGCTTTCACTCGAAATTCGAAGAGATATCCTACAATTGCTTACCAGGGATACTTATCTAGTAAACTGTCGATGATTAACATTTCAGCTGTCGGCTCACTTTGACGGGAAGCAGAGCAGAGATTTGTTGTTATCACCTCATGGATGTCACCATGAACTTCATTTAAGCTCTTTGGCGTTCAGATCTGGTTCAATCAATGTGCTGCTTGAGGGCCTTGATCCTTATGGAGGTGTGGACCCGGTGGGCATGTTTCCTCCATTTTATAAGCAGCTTGCTGGCGTTCTTGCCCCCTAGCCTAGCAGTAATTTTCCGACGCCTGATACGGTTAGGAAACTATCCTCGTATAGTTGGTGTACTGGGAATATTACTCCCAGTCCTAAGGGTCCAGTGTCGCCCCATGTCGCCAACAACCGACCCATTACGCTGACGCCCATTTTCTCGAAAGCGTTCAAGAAATTGGTCGCTTGTAAGCTTGGTCGTTTTGCGGAGGTTTCGGGTTTGCTACATGCTGGTAAGTTTGCGTACAAAGCAGGTTTGAGTTGTTGTGAAGGATTGTTTTGAGTGTCACACCATTTACACTCTGCGCTGGATTGTCAGTCTGAGGCACGCCCTGCACAGTTGGACTTTAGCGCCACGTTTGACAGGGTTAACCACAGGGGTCTATTATACAAGCTTGAGTCGTTTGGTGTGGGCGGTACGGTTCTCTCAATCATTCGCAATTTTGTTTCTGAGCGAACGCAGAGTATATCTGTTGACGGCGCTTTAAGTGCCTCAGTCACGGTGGAGTCTGGCGTCCCTCAAGGTAGCGTACTTGGACCGCTGTTGTTCATTCTGTATACTAAGGATATGCTTTCCTCGCTGGAAAACACGATGACTAACTATGCCAACGATTCCACTTCGATAGCAGTGATACCTGCTCCCCGCATGTGTAATGCTGTCCCCAGTCTCTGAATAGGGATTTGCCCCGCATTAGTGCATGGTGATCGGCCAGGAGTATGAAGCTGAATGCCAGTAAGACCAAGTCGATAATTATATTTCGGTCTCGGACACTTGTACCGCAGCATCCACATCTTTAGATATATGACACTTTACTTCAGGAGTCTAGCTCGTTGGAGATTCTTGGTGTTGTCTTTGATGAGAAGCTTAGCTATGAGCCGCATATTAGGTGACTCGTGTGTCACGTGCTTTCAGTAAGATTGGGCTCGTGCGTAATATGAATTTTGTGTTCGGTGACAGTGAGGTGTCCGCAGATGCTTTTATGTTACCTTTGTTGGTGTATTGCTCACCGGTGTGGGCTTCAGATGCTGACAGTCACTTGCGTCTGTTGGACCGACTTGTTAGTTCGGCCAGCAGGCTGTGCGTGGATACTGATCTGGTGGACCTGTCCTACAGGAAAGGAGTGATGGACGTCGGTATGTTTTATAAGGTGGACAATATTGAGAGGCATTTGTTGTATTCTTCTATCCCTACCCTCAAAATCTTTAGGAGAATTGCACGTATTGCTGTCGGCGCGCACTCATTCACGTTGGAGAATGTTAGGTGCCGAATGAATCAGTTCTGTCCGTGCTTCATACCCTGGTCTGTTCGGGTTTAGAATTCATTGCCGGCATCGGCATTCAGTCGTGTTGGCCTGCAGGCGCTTAAGCCAGCTGTTGATGGTTTTTGTTGGATTTAATTTAGCAGCGTTTCGGGCTTCCCGGTGTTGCAAAGTGCTACATTTGGATTGTGCTACCTGTCCCTAGTGGCCCGAGCGTGTAGTTTTGATAATAATTATAATAATAAAAATAAGTAGAGCACTCTGAGAGCGCATACCTCCGCCAAAGAAAGCAACGGTTACGAAAAATTAAAATTTGTTCTAAGACCATGATTTTCTTTGTAACAACACCAAAATCTAATTATTTTGTGCCCTTCAATAGCGTTAAAAGCTTCAGTAATTTTTCTTGAAGATCCGTTCATAATTTTTTGAGTTATGCTGCTTACAAACATTCCGACAAACATTAGTCAAACTCACAAACAAACCAACCGATCATCACCAAAATTTGATCATTCATGTCTTTTAACACTACTAACAACTCCTAAAAAAATCATAATGATCCATTAACAAATATTTTATTTATTGTGCTAATAAGCATAAAACAAAAAATAGTGACAAACTAACTAACGAACAAACAGATTATGGCAAAAACTTGGTCATTTACTCTTAGTGATATACCTAACAACTCACGTAAATTTCATAAAGTCCGTCGATAAATTTTGAGTTATGGTATTGAGGAAAATGAGGCAGACAAACAAACAAACAAACGGATGGACAGGTCTTCGCCAAAAGTTAATCATTTGTTCCACTAAACCTACCTTACAATCCCTGTAAATTTTGTCCAATTCTGTCGATAACTTTTTGAGTTATCTTGATGACAGAAAAACTGAAAGACAGACAGTGAAACAGAATAACAGACAAATTGACTGACAAACCCGACGAAAACATAACCCCTTTGGCGCAGGAGGTAATAATAATAAAGAAAGATGTGATTAGGGTTTAGCTAAGGTAACCTATGGATCCCCTGCGGCGTGAGTCCCAGAACCCTAGGCTGACGTACAAAGTTAATTAACCTTACCCTATGGCCTGTGGACCACACTATGACTCCTGAAAGACTTACACAACATGAAGAAAGAATCAGAGGGATAGCAGCACGAAAGAAATCAGGGTAATAATTACCCAACTACTGAAAATATGAATAATTTTATTGGTGAAGTTTTTGAACGATAACAGAGTATAAAAATGAAATTGGTTTTTTATTGTGAGTTGACTCGAAAACATTCTGCGCTTTTCTGTGTTGAGACAGTTCCACTGTTTGTGATCCAGTGCTGTAGTCAAATTGTTATGCAGGGTAGAGACGAAGACCCTACTCTTCGGGGGCTGCTCCGGTGGCGCAGTAGCTGATGATGCACTTCATGTACTCTGGCAACTGTAAGAGTGCACAGTAAGTCCATTAGTCTTATAGTTTGTACTAATTTCGCGGTACTCGTAAAACATCCAACCTAAGCACTTTTGTACGCCATAACTTAACTTGTAATTGTAGTCTTATGAAATATCAAATGTTATAACGTACGCACACCTAGAAACAATAAGCTGCTTGTTCAAGTTGAAGCTTCGTGAGTTGCGATACCATGAATTTGATTTTGTGAACGGGAATAAGGCAGGACTACCGGTATGTTAGGTTCTCTGGACACTACTAATAACAAACAATCCGACTCTAGTCTTTGCTTGGTGTATATAAGCATTAACTAGCAGTCACCGTGCGAGATGTGTAACTTAGTGTTTTTATTTAAAAAAAAATATGGATGTAACACATGAACTCATTTCATCGGGTGTCAGGGGGCGGAAAATGATCACGTTTTTACTTTGTGAAAATTTTAAGTGTAGAGAATCTAAAAGGGATAGGTAGAATTACTTAAAGTTGATCTATTTTCCAGCTGAAACCCAATTTTAAAAATGATCACTAAGGTTAAAGTCACAAGTACTTGGATGCTCGGGTACGGATGCTGAACACTAAAGCCCTTTTCACACTGTTGTCGTCAATTCTCCAAACTAAGTAGAAAGGTTTATAATATTTTTTTTTGCCCTCTAGTATACAAAACTGTACTGCTTCCTAAGTTGTAATTCACTGCGAATTGAGAATAAAATCCAAAACTTCGCTAGTGACACTAGCTAATAACCAGCTGAAATCATGGTTAACATTTCAGTAACACATTTGGTACACCTACAGTCGTGTTTACTATGGGCAACGAGACATTGCAACATTTTGAACGAGGTATAGGGAACAATAGACTATTGTGTGAAACAACCTTTGGACGAACTGAAAAGCAACAATATGTAAGCTTTGCCACCTACCAGGAACTTGTTGAGTGGCTCCGTGGGGCACTCGTCGAGACCACGCAGTATGTTAGTTTCCTGGGGGGCGCCGGCAGCCTGCGCGCTAACAGAGGCTTTGACGGCTTCAATATTGATGGTTCCGTCGTCGTTAGTCTGGAAACATACGAATGGTCTCAGCATATGAAAACCGTAGAATGTTGTACGGCCGCATAGCACAGCATTGTGAGAAAACTAAACGCTTCTGAAGGCAATTGCCACAAGCTACGGATAATTGTCGATATATGTCATGGATCTGTTCTGTAGAATGAGGGCCCTTTTCAAGGAGAGAATATAAATCAAATCTATTGATTTACGCCTGAATGATGCTCTGTAATGCTACTAACAGAAAGGAACAACAAGGGATTGAAAAAATGCCAGTATGCCCAATAATAGTAATTATATAGGTAGAAGTTAAGGAAAGACACGATAAGTGAGACTTATAATAGATAAAATTGTAATTTTCACAGTAATAAGACCGCAAATGAAGCTAATTTTTCAATACGGAACAAACGTAACTTTCATCGGAAGACATCGACGTACAGAGTAGTGAAATGTGCTGACTGTGCAGTTTGAAAATAAACCGCAGTGCTGTCAAAATATATGCATTAAAAAAAAAAACGACCGCAAGAGCCCTATACTAATTACCGAAAGCTAAAACTTTGAATCGTAATTGAATGCTTTATAAAACAAATACGATACATAACGATGACTGCCCGTACTTTGTAACTTAATGCAGAGTCTCGATATAAGTATTAATACCTTTCTCTTGAACATGTGTTGTTTTGGTTAATGTTCCATAATGATTATTAATTAAGAGTCGACGTTAATGTAAAACAAGAACTGAAAGTTTAATATCACCGAAATTCACTCTTTTACTACTCAGAATAATAAGTGACTGATACTCGGGGCCATGGAATGATCTTGTTTATTGCAAAACTGAAAAATTCATGACAGTGAATATGTCGGAACAATGCATAGCTGTAATCTAATGAATTCAGCCAGCTGTCAGGTCGAGATCAACTTTTTCGCTTTGATTCATGGCATTGCTATTAATTAAGTGGATAAAATAGGCTATATATTTAATGAAGAAATTCACTCATCAGCGAGACAACCATCAAATGATTATAGTGTTGATAAGAGCAATAAGTGAAAGTTTGCAGAACTGTGAGCAATCTGTTAATTTCGATCAGGACTCTTCACTCTCACACATTAAGGAACAGCACTCACAAATCCTCTCGCCTCAGCAATGCACTGCCTGAGGGTTGCAGCCGCCTCGGTGTGACTGTTCTCGACGAGCAGACGAATGACATTACCACGTGGACCACCTGGGCCGGGAGGTGGGGGAGGACCGCCTGGACCGGGAGGTGGGGGACGACCACCAGGACCTCCTGGACCACCAGGACCTCCGGGACCGCGCTTGGCTTCAATTAGAAATTATTTATTGTTTAAGCCCATCTAGCACGTTAAACGTAGTAGCGCGTGCTAGTATTTACAGTATAATGTTTCAGCAGATATAATTTCGGAAAGGTTTTATTTGCGAGTTCTTTTACTAGTTGAAAAAAATATATTAGGGAGCGATGCAGAGTTCGAACAGCAAACGTCAACATTCTGCTAACAAATGATAGTGCGAGATGGAAGATGGGAATGCTTTGGCAAGTGCCACCAGTGCACTCACTGCTATACTCCAGGGTATCCCACGGAAGGCGCACCGTTCTGGCGTAGAATAACTACACCCTGCAGATGTCAAAGACATTTCACTAAAGTTTAGTCATGGCAATTGCTCGACTAAAGCACTGGCTGCAGTTTACCAATTCTCTTGATGAGATATTGTCTCCTGAGATTGTCAGTGGTGATTTTTCAGCTACTGAGAGCTGCCTTTCAGACATGAAAATACTTCGAACTTTTTTCCACGCTTACAACATTAGCGGTAATTCAGTCTAACAGACAGAACTTATAGCAAATAAATTGAACTGATGTACAATAAAGAAAAATATTTACTAAAATTAGTGTTACCCGGTAGTACTTTTCTTAGCAAATGGAGCACCAGTACAGGGACACCGTGCACATTTCAAATTGAAGATCGAGTACAGGCGGAGGTAATTTGCTCCCCATGGTAAAATTGCTACGGCCAGCAGGACATAGGAAGAAAACTCAGTACAACTCACTTTCCATCAATTTGACGCCACGGTACACTTGCCATTACACACGTTCCTGTCGTTATAGAATATTAGTCAACATCTCCAAAGTGTGTTTTACGTATGTCTCAAATGTTGCATAGATTAGAGAGTCCACGGCAGCTTCAACTTACGTTTGAGGGAATCCACCAGCTCCCTGAGGTTGCTGTCATCAATGCAAGTGTCGATGATGGTCCTCATGGCTTCGCGGTCGGGCTTCAGGAGTTCCAGGCAATCTCCAACAGCAGGGTCTTCATTCCTATGACAAAACACTTTATGCTTCATGACGTACAATAGCATGCCTGGCAGCTCAACTTTAGTTTCACTTTCTATCTTGTTTATCGCCAAATAGAGTGTGCATTTTATAGGTAAATCGGAAAGTTTTTTTTTTATCACTTACGAGATGCTCCAAGGAAAGAAATTGAGTATCTCATCTTATAGCTGTTTTTATGAGCAATACTTAGTTAATTACACTGCATAGAATTGATTTCAATGAGCTATAAACTACAGAAGACGGTGCATTATTGTTCTATTGTATAGTTCACCAAATACTGTAGTTATACTTCATCTTCAAGAAAGTTGAAACTAAATGATGCAAAGAGAAGTATTATACTTACCAGAACCACAAGCTGTCGTATCATTGGGTGACTTAACTAGTAGAAGAAATGAGCTAATGCAACAACTTACCCAAAAGGAAATGCAGCCACGACTGCCAAGCTCACAGCAACACACAGTAAAATGGTCTTCATGATGCTGGTAATTTCTGTAAGCAAAAATATAGAGTGTCAATATGTGCTTACTGCAACAGCAATGATGAGTACAAAATGCACTACCAGAGCAGGAATTTGCTTCTCACAACCATATTGTGAGCAAGGTTATGGTTCTCGAATATTTTCAAAATATTTAGACATGTTTTAAGCTTTGACAGTTAATTTATTGGGCGATTTCTACAATAAAGACAGACTCACAACTTTTATTAAAAATCTCTACTGGATAAAATGCAGAAAGTCAATGAATGTTTACAATCTAATCAGACAATTTTTTTTTGTGCTGATGATGAATGATGCATTGTACAGTATAAGTATCTGGGAAAGAGCGAAAACATACCACGAGAAACAGGAAAATGTAAATGCTACAATATTAAGTAACTATTTTAATAATGGATACAAACTGCCCTTGAGTTTTTGCTGAAAAAATATCGGCTTATAACATATTCTTTGCTGGTATATTGTACACGACTTCATTTAAAAATGAAAGAGATGCCAAGTTCTGAGATTGAGAATATCGCAATTCTCTGTACTGCAACTCTACATTTCATTTTGAGCTTTTATGCAGTTAGAAGAAACGTGTTGATTGCTTGAGTCATTTTGCGACAAGGCGATGGGGAATTATATATTTCACGTTACTTCAGTGTAGTTTTGTCAGACAGTTCTTGGAAAGGTACAAGCACAAAAACACAACTGCTGGAAACTACTTACTTAGTTTGTTTACAGTAGCTCGCCGACAGGGAATTGAAAACAGTCGGGCAATGCTCGCGTTGGAGTGTACTCACTTTTTGTAGACTTGACCATTTGCAGTATATTGTTTCCTAAGCAACTATTGAGAATTTGGAATTTTTTAACCCGTATGTAACGTCGATAGCACCACAGTGAGGTCAATCCCAGCCGTCGTTATTCTACTGGTGCTTAATAATAATAGAATTAGAAAAGAGGACATATGATAAAAAATACAATTGAATATAATTAGCTTATAAGAAATAAAATAAACCACTACTAAATATACATAACTTAAAGAACATTCTAACGTGCCCATTGTATAGCGTTGCTATTTGGGCTTACAAAGAATAAGGAGCATATATACTAACGTACACCAAACGGAAGGGTCAGCAGCTTACCTGGCAACAAGAACTGCGTTCAGGTCCAGGACAACAGGGACTGGTGAGGTTTCTGTCACGTCGCCCACTTATATAGGTAACAGGCGGCAGGTCGCTAATGTAGTACTCCCAACAAAAAACTACCTTTGCACACCCAGTAATGATAGCGTCCGGCTTTGCACGGCATATACGACATCGCTGGGCGCAGAGACAAGTAATTTAAACCGCATGAGCTGTCTTTAATTTTTTGTCTGTTCTTCCTTTGCCCTTCAAGAGTTGTTATAAGGACACAAGGATGCAAAAAATGTTGGGCCATACACGTGTGATCTATAAATATATAAGCACTATGTATTACATCAATTTCACAAATTTTAATTCATATTATATATATCTATATCTGTATGTTTATATATATATATGTGTGTTTATTCCTAAATTGATGAAAACGTATAGACCTCCAAATTGAATTGACATTTTGCTTCGCTAATTTTGAAACAAAAACAAAGTGTCTCTGAGCCTCTTATAGATCCTAACTTTTCACTTTATTCCTACATCAAAACTCATTTGTTCTCAGCTTACCGTGAGCAAATTGAGTACATAATCAACGAAACAGCGAGTAATGTATTCTATGGAGTACATCTACAGTCGAATCAGGAAAAGATACAAGCAATCCGGAAAAAAAGCAAAGAACATTAGAAGTTCGTAGCAGCAATTAGAGTCCTCCAGGCGATTTTTATATTTGATGATATAGTTTTTCGTTGGAACAAGAAAATTTCTGCTGAAGTAATATACCACTGTGCATGACTGATACTCAGATGCAGCTTATGTTTTTGGGTGATGGTTTACTGCTTGTTTAGAAGTCATGACTTCACTACACGTCATCGAACGGAACTGATGACTGTGCTGCAAGAATCAAGAATTAAAGTCAAGCGCCCAGAATTAAAGTCACCAATGCACCCATGAGTGGCAGTCCGAGAACGATCACTGGTACAAAAGAAAGGTTAGTTAGTTTTGGATGTGTTCCAAGCAAAAAGTGTATCTTTGTTTTAGGGTTGTTTCATGCTGTTTAAAGCTATTATTCTAGATCGTGTTACATTTTAGACTCAAGTTTACTAAAAAGTAGCTTGATAAACGACAGTGATCGAGTGTAAACGTCAGAGGGGATTTGTTTATTTACTAGAAAAGCCTGTCTTTGTATGTAGTACGGGCACTGGATACTGAGTCACGTCCACGTCGTCGCTCTTTTTGCTTGCGAATACAAGCACAAATTTGTTCATATATAAATACAACAGCAGTGTGTAATGCGGCGAGATCTCCGTTTTTGAGGGTAACCTACCCTCGCGGCTCCCCTCGCGCGTGAGCTTCCGGTTTATAACGGCCAATGCACTACCGGTTTTGCGGGGGTCAGAAGGGGTGCAAACCGGAGTGGGCGGGGCCTGGGAAACCGGAAGGGGCGGCGCGATGACCCGGCGGCGCGAGAGGAACCTACCCTCAAAACCGGCGATCTCGTCGCATTACACACTACTTACAACTTTCAGACTGAACATTGAAGCTCTCCTCAGCACTTGTCATAAGGCCCAGCGCCTGCAAGATACTTCAATTTGGAAGCTAGATCGACGTGTTGAAATGATGCGCCCCATCTGAGAGGTCTGAGGTACCTCAATCCACTTTGTTCATTCTTTTGTTACTGACTGGATTTGATTTTGCTAAAAATCATACAGGCAAACTTCTATACTTGCTAACTGTAATGACATATTTGTAAACACCAAGCCGTATTATCGATAGCTTATCTACGAAGCTGATAATTTCATAAAGTTGGTGTTGTTATTGTAGTTGTGACATCTAACTATGAGCTCAATCCGGAGGAAGTTTCAGTCTGGGACGGGGAAGTGGAGGGTTATAATCAAAGGAAGGGTAAGAAGAGAAAAACAGAGACGTCGCGGGGTTCCTTCCAGAGATGCACGGGAGTGAGGGTTATTGAAAGCTCGTTGCACGCTAATAGGTGGGACACTGTTTGATCTCCTACACGACAAAGCGGGCACTCGAGGCCGCAAGCCCAATCCTGCGCTTATAGGAAGCCAAGCCATGCAGGAGACTGAGCGCAGCTGCTAAACCATAGCACGGAAGTGGCCGGGCAATGTTGTACAAGGAAGTAGTAATCACGAGATTCAACACTTGGCTATTACACCACTCTGAGACTGGCCAATTCTTCGCTTATCGCATAAAGTACCAGTCTGCTGATTACCTCATCTTGATTAGCATTTCCTACGTCTAGTCTTGTCCTGTAAATGTCTCTGAAAATGTAACAAAACACGCGTCAAAGATGGTGCTGATGTCACTCTAGAGATTACTTAATATAGACATAAATTCTATTTGAAAATGTTTGGTAAATTACTACTAATACAGCTCCAGGAATAAAAGATGTATGTTTAAAACAATTGCTTAGGGTCTAATCCATATATTTCCAGAGAACAATGTAAATATTAGTAAGATGTGATGATGGAATCGAGTGCCAGAGAAAGTTGAGTTAATGTTTTTGGTCTTCACAAGGCAGGGCATGAACATGAAAAGAGTACCATCTTCAACTCTCGACTCACCTTACCGCTCCCTTGCAGCTGCATAGCTGAGTTCCAATTATTGATCCTGTGCGTGAAATAAACAGGTGTGTAGCCAGATAGATTGAACCTTAATACTGACAAAAAGGAGGTCATTTCAAATAAACCTCGGCTATAAAGTTTTTTTTTTTTGCTGTTAAAAAATAACTTTTAAAAGTTCAGCTAAGAGCGATTACTTTCTATCAATTCATTTCACTATTATGTTTTTAATATTATTTATGGCTGAATTAGTGGAGAATATGAACGTTCACCACGTTAGTGTGAAGCGATAAAAATTTTAGACCTTTCTGTCCATCTTAATTTAGTTAATATTTTTATCTAAGTCTTTGCGTTTATATAAGCGTTCCAGCTAATACAAATGATAAGAAACGCGTATCTGACTACCGGCAACGTCGCTAGCTGAGCGATGCCGGACGCTATTTTCAAAGCACCCCTAGCTACCTATTGTCAGTCTGGCTCACAAGTTAATGTTGTTATACCTTAAACCGTGCACTCCTCTCATATTTTACGGACTGTTATTCTTCCTGGTCTAAGAAACTAATTTTTGTGTTAACAGAGAACAGCTGATCACTCCAACCGATATAAATGACCGGTTTATGTATAAATACTACAATTAGTGAATGGTGACTGAATTTAAGGTTAATGAAAGAAAATCAACAGACGGTCAACATTTTCACAATACAGCATCTGCAGTTCTTTGATTTAGACTTACTGTACTAATTTATGAGGCAATTTCCCTAATGGGGAAAGTAGGTATTGCATTTATATAAATAATGAGGGGTAAGCAGCTTACTTCTGGGGCTGAGAACATATATTGACTGCAGCCACATACTGAGCTTCTAACTAAAAACTTTCTGAATGAGCGACTCCGTATTACTCACTTTTAGGTAGTCGTCAGTAAGAGATCGATATCCTTCGCCGATAAGTGGCCCAATTAATCTTATCTATCTTGACCACGACGAAGCAAGCAAATAAGTTTTGAGCAGCTTATGAGTAGCAACAGTTAAAATTAATTATTTCCGAAGCAATTATCTTGCAATCTATAAATGAATTTTGGAGCACATAATCGTTATCTTCTGTTACTATCACCCGCTGTCGTATTTCTCACAATAGCTTTGCGCACTGCAGTGTATGAAACAACAACTTTTTGGCCACATTCCTGGAACAATAGCTTTCATAACGCGATATTTTTATAGTTTGCTTCTTCTCGGGTGACAAATCACGCTTTTTACCCATTTCAAGCGTGCATCTGCAAAAATAGTTATTAATAGTGTTTACGTTTGTTGAACGTGCAGTACTGAACCACATCATCGGTCAAGGCCTGCAGAGTGGCTATGCAGTGGAGTTCGCTTGCCAAGGCAGCTATTGGACTGAACGTCTTAACCGAGGGAGTCCTTTAATGGAAACAGGACGTTTTATCAGTTACTGTGATTAGGGCACACTATAATAAATATTTCAATGCGGACATTGCAAAAAAAACATAGAAACAAACAAACAAACGCAGAAGCAACAAATACGAAGCCTCCATGAACATTTGAGAAGTAAGGCAATTAAATCCAATAAATATTAAAACCGTTGTATAAAATAGCGATGGATGAGGCAGAAAGAGTTTAGAAAAGCAGCTATTTATTACTCGGATCATTGGTGAATACGTACAGCGAAAAAAAAACGCAAGTTGAAATACTACATTACTGCTTTATTCCAGTTCAACCTTGGGTCTGCGTGAATTTTAATTATATCTACGAGGCTTTAGGGGATTTTTTAAAATAAAACATCTACATTAGATTTTTAAATGATATAAAACAGTACTGGAAATTTTTATCAGTTATTATCCAATTACTGTGCAATACTAATTGAAGCAACTCCCCGGGTATTATTGAGTGTAGTCAATTTTTTCATTTCCCTTGAAATGACGTTGACAACTTAGGGCTCATTCGATGTCGCCGTCAAACAACCCAATGGAACCCGTTGCTTGCTTGGGTCGTCAAATCGAACTAAGCCAAACTCGCTCGACTTGACTTGTCCAGAAATGCAAACAGGTATTTTGACTTCGTCACTTTGAACCGAGCAGCAGTTGCTAGAAACAGCCCGATTATGTTGAGCCAATTGAAATCTCCATTTTACGGAGAAAAACCAAGATCTAACAAGTAACTAAGAGTCTTCTCCTGAAATTTGAATCACTAAGTCGAAGCAAGCGCGCCTGTTTGAAGTGAAGGGCACGTCAAGCCTCGATGGCTTAATTTTGGGGCCCAAGCGAATATGCTCAAAGTTGCTCTATGTCAAGTGCACAAGACTTCACTTGTTTGGAAGTGCAGACTGAAACTTTGACTTTGTCACTTTGACTCGTGTTGCAGGTGTTTATAGAAGTAAAGTGATTATGATGAGCCAATTGAAATCGCTATTTTACGGAGTAAGATCAAGTTCTTGGAAGTCTTGTTGCTAAGCTAGTAAGGTTCAGTAGTTGGAACTTGAATCAACAGCTCAAAGCCAGAGTACTTGTCTCAAGACTGGGACAATTTCAACCTCAAAAGCTTAATTTCGCTGCCCAGTCGAACGTGTCTTTAACACCTTTATTGCTCTCACTTTAAAACAATACATCAACAATGGTAGTAGAATATCCTAATCATAGGTGGAGAACGTGCCCACTCGAAAGTTCACAGAACTTATGGGGCCTTAAAAAAAAAAATAAAACTACATAGCATATTACTCGTTCTAGAAATGTCAAAATATATCTGTCGTGACCCTATTTCGAGTCTATATAACTCTAAGACTTCGAAGAATTATCTATTTACAATTAAAAGTACTATACTATCAGCATGAAACCGACTGTGGTGGCGCTCTTTATTTTTAGGCGGATTTGACCTGAGGGGTTTACCTTTTTTTTGTCATTGCTCGTGCCACCACACAGAAGTCAATCCAATCCGATTAGCTTAAGTTTCTCGAACTTGGATTGACTTAGCTTACATGCAT
>LQNS02278160.1:13833243-13845244 GCA_001587735.2 Parhyale hawaiensis
TAAATGAATAAACTTAATGTTAATGTGTTGGTTTACAGTGGTTGCTTTTCCACTTTAACATCTCAATCCAATTAGCTTTGGTTAATTTATAAACAGTACTCGCTGGCTGAGGGCCATGCGAGTACACGACCATTAGTTAGCTGTCTGGCACTATTCAGGTACATAAATTATTCAGGTACATAAATTTTCTCAATGAGCCTTTATAAGATATAAGCGCAATATAGCTTGCTATTATACACAGTAAGGAGTAGGTAAGATGTTTGTTCTCAATTATTATTACACGATTCTGGCCTAGTACTAAGGCACTCACATTCGGTCTATCATAATATAGACGTCACTACTGCACTGGTGCGGGAATAAACCTGTAGAAGGAACTGTTCTATCGGGACGGAGCTCTGACGCGGTTCTCTGCTTTGATTCAGGTAGGTAGAGAAGAGCAAGAAATGTCAGCTACCACACAGCCTGACCAAGCACCTGATCCTGAATTCTATGTAAATTACGAGCACAATATCCTTGCATGTTACCCTCTTAGAGGAAATTTCAACCCTAAGTGTCTAGGTAATATCAGACTATATTATCAGTAAAAAAGTATAAGAAGACAGGACAGGTATAGATACCGCACCGATTACAATACTATCCTCTCTACGTTTATATCGGTTCTCCGCATTCCGGCAGCACGAATGCTTTGCATCTAACTTTAGAAGTGTGATCTGCCATTGGTTCTCTGAGGAAGTCTGGAAGTTCGTTGTATCGTTTTACACTTTGATATATAGTGGAACGTTTTTGAACTTCCAACCTGCTTACAGGTAGTATAAACCTAAACTCAAGCGTATGATACTCGTGGACAGGCACTAGTGTCCTATAGTGTTGTTGAAACAGTTGAGTATCATTATACAGTGCCCCTCTCAAAAATTTCAAAGTGTAATAAGCGTAAACGACAGACAGTTTGAAGAGCTGCTGTTCAATATACATGCGGTCGAAAGACATTAGTGGTGCATTATTATGGTCCCGTTTCACATTCAAAATGACTTAGCACATCATTAATTGCTATGACAAGTGGCCTCAGGATATTAGCAGATGACCCTCCCCAAACAATAATACCATGAATCAGGTGAGGGTAGAGCAATGCATAGTGCAACATCGCTGCTGATCTCCGAGTCAAATACCTGCCAACAGCCCGAATAGCCCCTCTAGCTTCCGCAACCTTATTACATACAGCATGAATGTCACTAGAGAATTTGAGGCTTGAATCGATGTATACGCCCAAGTCGCTACCCACTCTAATTTGCTGTCATTAAAGAAAACATCAGGTAAATGTGGCGATGGGTGCGAGGTGAAGAGCGTCAATTTCGTCTTACTAGCGTTAGGAGTTAATCTATTGACATCTAGCCATTCTAGTAAGTGCACAACCAGAGTATTTAATCGTTCTATTGCCTGATCAAAAGAAGAATCATTCGAGTAAAAGATGGCGTCGTCTGCAAATTAGATTGTTTTTGTCCCAGGTGATAAGGAGGTCACATCGTTTATAAACAAATTAAAAAGTAGCGGACCGAGGACGGAGCCCTGGGGGACTCCAATATCAACCCTACCCTGCCTGGATTCGTAGCCATTGACATATACATTTTTTTTTCTGCTTGAGAGGTAACTTTTAATGAGTTCATAGATATTGTCTCGTATTCCATAGTGAGTTAGCTTGCACAGGAGAATGTTATGATCAACGGTATTGAATGCCTTTTTCATGTCCATGAATAAATATACCGTATAAGTTTCATGATGAGATGCAGGTAATAAGTCTAATATCAACTGAAATACTGCAAGGTATGTGCTCATACCAGTTCTAAAACCGTATTGGTGAGGAGATAAAATATTATGTGAGTCAACAAACGCTGTTAGTCTGGAATGAAAGATACCTGCAAAAAACCTGTTGAATATAGAGCGAGTCGATATTGGCCTTTAGTTACAAAGGGCATTATGATCACCTGATTCAAAATAGGGTACAACTCTGGCTACCTTCGGTACAGGGGGAGAGTCACCTTGTCGCACACAACTGTTCAAAATTATACACAAATAATGGATGATATGGGGTAGAGTGCTCAGCAGATGAAGAGGTTGACATTCATTCCTGTGATACCTCTTATTCTGTATGGTCTCGGCAAAATTTTGAATTTCATCGGGTGTTATTAGCTTAAATAACATACTCTCTTCAACACGTGGAAGGAGAATTTGGTATGGCGTTACATTCTTAGGAAACTTTTGCATAAGATTGCTTGCTACTGAAGTAAAATATGAATTGAAACGATTAGCAGCTTCAGCCTCACGAACAGTCCTTCCATCAAGAGAAAGCTCTTTAATGGGAGGGTGGCAATTGCGACCCAACCAATGGTTGATGGTTTGCCAGGTCTTTTTTGAGTCGTTGGAAGTATTGCGCAGCTGCTTGTCGCAGTATACCTTTTTTGTTAATCGAATTACAGAATTGAGGACATTACGGTACGTTAGAATTCACACTCTAGAAACTGCTCGTGTTCTCAACCAATTCCGCTTCAACAGGGCTGTAAAGTACTCTGATAAGCTTATGACAGTTTCACACTCTTGTTGAATGAACGAGCTTTCTTAGTTAATCATTAAAATCTCTCCCTGACCCCTCATAAACAACGCACCTGGATGACCACAAAAAAATTTTGTGAAATGTCAGCCATCAACTCAATTCACTCAGCACGTGTCACTAGTAAATTGTAAGAAATCTCTTCAAATTTGGTGTATATAAATTAGAACTCAGAGAGCTTTACGCTTTCATCACATATAAGCAAATACAGCGGTGCATTCGGACTTGAGCTGAGGAAACGCGTAGTTTTGACTTTTCAAATAGATTAGATTAGATTGGCGACAGTAGACGAACCAATAAGCCCATTCCCAAAGAGACACCGGAACTTACGCCCCGGCCCTCTATGAGCTTTGCCATTATGTTAGTAGCATCTAGAGGACTGTAGAAAAGAGAAACTTAAGGGGGAAGAATCCCTGCCAAACACGATCAAGAACCGCTGATATGCAGAGCTTGGAGATGTCAAACTGTGTAGTTGGAGGGGGAGAGAGAACCCCTGATGATACTTGCGTCCAGGCGCTCGTCTCTCCTTCAAGTTTAAGCCATGCACTGATCCATTGTAAGTAGTCTCCCTGGATGCCATGAGCTTCCAATTTTTTCATTTACCGTTGATGGGGAACTTTGTTAAAAGCCTTTTGGAAGTCTAGATACACCAGGTCTACACCTTTTTGTTCATCTTTAATACCGTAACTTTTGAGAAAAAGTCCAGTAGCCATGCTGAGTGTCGGATTTGAGCTGATGCATCCTCAGGTGATCAGTGATCAATGGAGTCAAAAAATATCAAAACATGATTCGATCAGACAGAGCTAACAAGATAGAGGCTGAGATCATTGTCACAAACGAGCAAAAAAAAATCTTTTTATATGGTTACCCTGCAAATAATGCGCGGAGCAAAAAAAAAAGTTGTGGATGTGTAATTTCTTAGAACTGTTTTCGAGAATATCGTGTTTAGCTTGCACGGTGCTGAGAATATAAAAACAAAGCCTGAAAAACATGTTATTACCTCCCCAAGAAGGTAATGTTTAATGTCGGCGTTTGTCTGATGTTCTGTTATGCTGCTTGTCTGTCTGTCACCAAAGTAGCTTAAAAAGTGACCAATGGATCTTCATACAATTTCCAGGATTTATTAGGAATGTTATGAGGACCTACCAACCAAATATTTGATACAATCTGTTTGTCCGATCGCTTGTGTCAGCTTTTTATTTTTTTCAGTAACATAACCCAAATAGTTTTGAACGTATCTTCGCGAAATATGTAGTACTGTTGGGAATGCTAAGAGGTACAAATGAGTAAAGGTTAGTGCTGATCTGTTCGTGTGTTTGACTACTGAAAAACTTATGGTGGATCTTCAAGAAAATTACAAGAACTGTTAGGAATGTTAAGCGGCACAAACAATACATATTGGTGATGATCAAAAAGAAAAATCGTATTCATGACAAATTTTTCTTCTTAACATTCTTTGTTTGGTATAGGTATACGCTCTCAGAATGCTTCTTTAGTTACATGCGTACGAAAGGCTAGTGAATCACAGACTAAATATTCTACAAAAACAAAGATCAACGCAAATGAGTGAAGATGATGTACTAAGAAGTTTCTCAGTGGCAACATTCTGCTATTTCATTTTAGTCGTAGGTATTACAGGCATTTAAAAATTTTAATTATATAGAGTGGCTGGGAAGAAGAATGCAAAGAATCCAACATTCTTTGATGCTAAATACTCCACATCTGTTGTGTTAATCAAGGAGATGTTTGCACTTGAACCGCCTTCTGAGCGCCTTGTTCTTATTGAGCGCATTACGCACTGAGCGCCTCGTGTTTCTTCTGAGCGGTCATACACTGAGCTCAGATTTCGCTTTCTTTGTTAGATCTCAGAGAAAAATGAGATTTATGGACAACTAAAATGAACCACAGATAGAGCTGACTACAGTAATGATACCGTCACATAAAGTATCGACAAGCACATGTTGTAAAAGTTAATTAATTGACTAATAGTTCCAGTTTAAATGAATAGAAGTAGATTAAATAGTAAATGAATTAAAAATAAATATCATGGTTAGTTTTTACCATAATTTTATTTCAGCGTTTGTTCTGACGTGCGGTTGTGCCTCTTTTGCTCAGTTGTAAATCTAGATTTGTGCAGTTAGAAATTTATACTTCGCTTGAATTTCCACGGCTATATTCATTTATCATTAACCTTACGATATAACCTTATATTTTCGGCCCCCGATAAAAGTTTGCGTAACTAAAATTATTCCTTAGAGCAAGCTCGGTTACAGGAGCATAAAAATAGAAAGGTGCTAGCTTTATGGTTTAGGTTTCTATATATCAAATTGTTCTACTGGCAATTAGCAACGAGAGAATGAGCGCACATTAAAAAACATAGTATTTACTGAAGCTCTGTGATATTGCTTTGTTGGAACCTAGTCTTGCTGGAACGACTGTAACAGCTAGCCGGCATTGAAGACTGTATATATACTAGATCAGGAGTACCCGAACTTTTTACCCAGTGATGTCTTCACTCAATATTTTACACAATGACCCCTATTAAGTTCAACGAAAACATTTAATAATTTTGTTGTTCTCGATGTTGTGCAGCAATAGAGACGTACATAGTAACCTAGGGGGTACTATGAAAATAAAATTAATTCATTAGTCATGAAAAGATGATGAACCCCTATTTTTTTGCATTGCATCCGTTTCTAGCTATGAATAACTACATATATTGATAAGTATTTAATGATAATAAGTAGTTAATACTAGGAATTCTTTTCTCATAAAATGCAGTCATATTCAGAATATGCATATGATGTAGCATGTGCAACTTAAAAGTAATTTGATAATTTAAGTTTGAGTCATATAAGCAAATCATTTCCCCATATGGTTTTTATGACCCTACCTATTTTCCCACGAGATTGCAGCTTATCTCTTATTATATACGAGTAATTTTCAGGTTTTGCTAAGTTCCTCATAGAGTTGAAAAATAAAATTGGAAGGAGTTTCTATTGTTTAGCCGATGCCTTTGTGTAATAAATACTATTCATTTTATATTCTAATTTATATCAGTTACTAATTGAAAAAAAATTCTTTGAGTGTAATGTTGTCGTAGCAACTGGAATGGTACTCGATGTTCTCACTGAGCGCATGACATCCACTGAGCGCTTGCTTCCGGAACGCGTTTGCGCTATCTAGGTTGGTTGGTTGATGTGGCATTATACTGCCACTATGTTGGTATGCATATGAAGCCATTGTGAAATGTAATGAGTATTATAATAGAGCTTGTGGGAGCCGTGGAAATTCCACGGTCGGTTGGTTAATGTCCTCACTTTCTATAATGAACCAATCCTGACCTAAGCTATTATAACTCACTTTCGTTCGACCTAATGCAGCTTCTCAACTTAACCTACCGATTAATAGCGCCTGTTCCTTAATCGTAATGAACTACGTCAAACATGAAGTGCGCTGCACACTAGATTCGAAACATGGCAACGTTGCTCCCAATCCGTCTCCTTACGCTGTTGTGTATGCAGCTTTGACTTATCTAACATTAATATCTTCAAAAAAACTGCTTAAACTCTTAGCAGCGGCAGCCATTGAACTGCAGCGAGGGCCACGTGCTCACTTTAGACTCTGTTTTTTAATTTCTATTGAGTTTCAATTCACAACTGTACATACATTTTGCATTCGATATGTCTTAATAGATTCAACCGTTATCATGCGCACAGAAACATCTGCTCCAAGAACGTGAAGCGCTTCGGTCTTCCAACTCGTAGCAAGTCCATTCCTATTAGTGTGGGCACACTATCGTAATAATTGCTCAGCTTTTCGCTTTGGCCGTCATGCTGCCGTGACTACCACTGATGCACTTGAAAGTCACTCTAAAACTATGCGTCACTGCAATTTAAACTAACTCAAAAGTAGGAGGTACGTATTCCCAAAGCTTGACCATTGCTGCTTGTTATAACGCACAAGCTGCCAGAAACGACTCAAACCTTACAGAAATTCTTTTTAGTGGCATAGCAATGTCCAATCAGGTACAGAATTGCGTGGCAATGCAACGTTTACGTAGGCGTGCCGGCGCCCTAAGTACATGCACAACATATCTAGACACTATATCACTGGTGGATCTCCTACCTATTTTACCAGCAAAATTTTCGCTCCCTATAGGCTATATCATGAGAGAGATATAAAGACACCATAAGCAAGTATAACAATTTCGCTTTCAGGAAGTACTTTTCTCATTGCTTTTATTCTGTATTTACACGTCTTCGCTAATTTTGTTTCTCATCGTCTGAATACAACATTAGTGAGACCTTCATATTTTTAACGTCTCCATTTTTCATCGGTGTATTTGATGATTTCAATTCTACTGCGTGACCCGTGGCTGCTTTACAGCTGATGTGCGATAGCCATCCAACATAATGAAACACTCAGCTTATTAAAAAAAATTGATTTATGTCGCTGAAAGTACTTTTTCTGTTAGTTTACGTCATTTCTGTAAACATTGCACTTGAAAAATGCAGTTTAGAATTTTAGAATGATGCAGTTGAGAACAGCTTCGTTTTAACCGTATTATAGCTACAGTCGGATTTTCACATATTTAGATCTTATGCAACCCAAGGAGCTTCAATAGAAAGGAGCATCTATAGAGGAGGAGGGAGCCCTTGGGCCCAAGGAGCTTCAATAGAGAAGGAGGGAGCCTGGTGGCCCAGTTACAGATTTGCCAGCGAGTCAACCAGATCTCTTATGGCTGTGAGACGCTCATTGGTGAAAAAGACTGGTGAGCACTGAGTTTCACGGGGGAGCAGCAGACGAACCGAGTTACTGATATGCGATTGGTTCTTACGCGATTGGCTGCAGCCATAAGAGACTCTTTACGGATATGCGATTGGTGCATACAACTGGCTGACAGCCATAAGAGACTCCTGAGCTTCAACGGGCTAGGCTACTGGCTCCCTCCTTCTCTATACAAGCTCCTTGCTTGGGCCCATTTACAGATTCGCCTGCGAGTCAACCAGATCTTTTATGACTGTGAGAATCTGATTGGTGGAAGTGACGGGGGAGTAGTGAGTTTCACGGGGAGCAACAGACAAACCGAGTTACTGATATACGATTGGTGCGTACGCGACTGGCTGATAGCCATAAGAGACTTTTGAGCTTCACGGGCGAGGCTCCTGGCTCCCTCCTCTCTATAGAAGCTCCTTGATGCAACATCAGCAGCGTGAATATTACAAGAAATGAAACTTGGTATCATGGTAGGTATGATACGTGCAAAATGAACTTCAATGACCAAATTTTAGCTCAGCCGCACCAAGGAGCTTCAATATAACTTCCTAGAGCCGCACGAACACGCTAGCAGTTCATTCACTGTACGAAACTCGCACACGTTTTCAACTGAAATTAGTAAAGTAATGAATTACGACTATTCTATGGCTTCATTTGACATAGAGAACTTATCTACTAATATCCCTCTTAACGAAACAATTGAAATTTGTTTGAATCATCTATTCGACAATACTAGCTTAGTCTTATGCCTGACAATATCCCATTTTAAAACCCTTTTACAGCATACTGTACTCAACTGTGTTTTTTTTCTTTCATTTTCAGCGGCAAACTAGTTCAACAATTATCGGACTAGGCATGGGACTTCCTTTGGGCCCTTCTTTTCCAAATGTCTTCATGTGCTCTTGCGAAAGAATATGGCTTAATGACTGTCCAGCAGAATTCAAACCTGTGGTGTCTAGGCGTTATATCGACGAAACGTTTTTACTTTTTCGTGACTCATCTCATTTCTCCATTGTTTTAGATTACCTCAATTCAATACATCAAAATATTAAGTTTACAATGAAAACAGAAAATAGTAATGGTTTGGCTTTTCTAGGTATAGCTATATGTTCAGAAGGATAGCAGCAAATTCTTATGTTCCATATACAGTTTATCTACTTTTACGGGTAAAAGCACTAGATTTTTTTTAGTTTTTGTAGTTTCCGCTTCAAGTGTAATAGTATACAAACGCATTTATTCAAAGCTTTTCGAATTTGTTCCACTTACGCAGTAGTCCATATGGCGATTTCCATTCTGAAGAACTTTTTTATTTCTAATGGTTACCCAGTCAGTCTATTTGAGAAGTCAGGAAATTTTTTTATAGCATCTACAATAGAAAACTGTTACTGCCACTGTATAGAAGGACAGTGTCCATTTTTCCTTACGATACTTTGGTAGACAGTCGGAGAAACTTCTAGTCAAACTTTCATCATTACTTTCCAGATATTCTATGCAATGTCAGTTCAAATTCATTCTCGTCAAATAGTTTTAAGTTAAATTCCTATTTCATGTACAAAGATAACATTCCAAATGGCATGCTCAGTTCCGTCATTTAGAAACACAGTTGCGCACTTAGTGCGTTTGAATACGTGGGCTCGATCACCCGGTCTCTACATGTCCGTGCGGCTGAGCATGCCGGCAGGAGTTTTCGTACGGGCCATATCCTATGCAACCCCCCTCCGTCGGCTATTAAGTCTCATGCCGAGCAATGCAAAGTTCCCGTGCGTACAGACGATTTTACTGTGTTGGAGACAGCTGCTACCCTACGCGACCTACGTATTTTAGAATCGCTTTTTATTTCCAGTCTTAAGCCACCTCTCAATGATATTCAGTACGCTTATCCATTACAAAATTTATAGCCTTTTGGAAGATTTTACTTGTTTTTACCCTTGCCATTCTCTCGGTAAAGACATGTATCGCATGACTCGTACTGCTAAGAAACAGAATGAAAAAAATGAGCAATTATTCCCGATATGTTCATGTTTAGGGCCTCCCTTTAATGACTGATTGCGGATTTTGTGACCTGTTTCCTGCGTTTTAACCATATTTTTGTAACAAAGTCGGCATGAAATAGTCTCCAGCTCACAGCCATGGGAGGTGTCGGGTAACTTATTCAGACTATTGCAATACTTCAATTCCATGATATTATCCGAGACAAAATCCCAAGATAGTAAAATGCAAAGATAGTATCAAATGTTATCCATTTAGCTACAGCCCCGTTTTCTCCCGCAGAATCAACATTTACTTACTTGCGACATTTCTGGCTTCAAAACAAAAATTTTAAATCATCGCATGCTGCGCCTTTTAGGTTATTCATCGCATTTTGGCATGAATTTTCAGCAATATACTTACAAAATTTCCAGCGTCTTCAATGATTACGGTACCTCTTCAACAATGAACAAAACTTGTTTCATCGTTTTACAGAAGCAGAAAAGGGTGAGAACTCGGTGCGCTTAATTTTTAAATACTTGTTAGTGTGATGAAATGAACGTCCTGCCAAATTAAGAGAGCCTAGTAACACTGAGCGGTTGTCAGTTATCAGTCAAATAAGCTGCCGACCATCTCATGATAACCCGTCATACTTCCACCGGAATTGCTTCATTAAAGCACGGTCTGTAATTTAGGGAGTAAATGTATCATTTTCGCTATTGCTGTCCCATAGCAACTGCTGTGCAGGTAGATTTCTCGCTATCAAGGCCAGCCGAGCCGCAGCAGAGCCGACCCGTCACGGCGCGCCGCGAGCGTTCCACTGCTGCAGTCGTGCTGCAGCTGATGGATGCCTGAGCCGAGCGACTCAGCCAAATATTGGCACCCAGAGAGCGTAAATGATTCTCTTTCCAGTTATGCAGGCTGCTTGAACTGATTTCTGTTCTTATGAGCAACACTTATGTGAGATTTCAGTGGATTAAACCTATTGCAACGTATTCCCTGATGTGATTTAGTAAAGGAAACTTTCAGGGCTTAGACGAAAATACTGTTCACATCCTAGCATGTAACTTATGAAATATGTCTTTCGTACGTATTTTATTTCAAGCACATACAGTTTCCATACTGGCAACTATATAATAGATTTCCGCTCAGCTCGTCTGATCCAGAATGCACGCCGATTGTAAAAAACAGCTTCTGAACTACTGATTATTGCAAAAGTTTAACGAAAAACAGAATGTAATTACTGGCGTCCTAACAAGTTATCTATGCCTTTTTTAAGTAAGTTGTGCTTCTAATACAGTATTATGCTTGCGCATTGACCAACCGCTTTGATACAAGGAAATTATTCAGTCCATGCGTGCAAT
Organism: Parhyale hawaiensis; assembly: GCA_001587735.2. NCBI lineage: Eukaryota > Metazoa > Arthropoda > Malacostraca > Amphipoda > Hyalidae > Parhyale > Parhyale hawaiensis. The sequence continues at coordinate 13,843,957 of LQNS02278160.1, forward strand.
ATAATAAACAAACGAATGGTTTAATATTAGCAAAAATGTTCAGCGTTTTGGCAAATAACCACTTTTAGTGTTTCCTCAACACGTTGCCCCGATATAAAAATAAAAGGCCAATGGTTGCATGAAATTGCAATGAATTAATTATTAAACGTAAATAGTAGATTCTGGAGATTCCAGTATGATGCTGTGCTGTCCCTCCATCAGAATTTCCCCTTATATGTAATTACTACATACAAGATTTACAGCTCAATTGATTTCTAAGAAGTAAGTTAAGAAAAGGTGAAGTTGTCTTCACCTCACAAAACTGAATTGGGAATTTCAAATGCACTGGTTCATGCTACAGATAAATACTCACTTAGCTCCGGACTCCCAGACTCTTGCACGGCTGCTGTCGACAAAAGACACAACGGTCGTCGTTGCTGGTTAGGTCAGTTCCCTCCCATTGTGTATTAGAAAAGTCAGAAACGATGACGCTAAAATACCGAGTATCGTAAGAATCCATTCCTTTGGCTGGGAGACGAACCCTGGACCCTGAGAAAACCAGCGCTTCGATGTAACCACATGGTCACAGTAAGAACATATTGCATAAATACATATTCTTTTATGAGAACTCATTCGTCGTTTTTCTTGAATACGTTCTCAGATTATTGCTGAAAAATTTGCAGAGGTGTGTCTGTCCTGCTAGCTTGCCAGTAACAGCATAGTTTCAGCCTCAATAATAAATACATAAGTACCTTCATATAATGCATTTCATTATTTGTCATTTTAAACTACAGAAAGTTCCAAACGCAATATCGCTTGCGTAACACAACTGCTATGAGTACATTATTTCCCCAATCAGGTAAAAAGACAGCTAGAAAGTACCAGTTATAGGGTCGAAAAGCAGCAAACCACTGAACTCATGTAAATATCAGTTGCCAATATTCAAAGAAAATTGACAGGGCTGAAGGAAGTTGCTCTAAAGTCAGTGGGCTCTCATAAAAGAAGCTATTTTTCTCGCAAGCCTGAAGCCGCTGTGCTATAGAGAACTGAAATGATGGATGGCAGACGCCTCACACTCAACCCCTGCTATCGAGTCGTGGATGATGAGCCGTTACACATTCGGCTGGGCTAGAAGTGATCATTTAAAACCGGGATCTCTGCCACGCCAAGGTTATTCCAATGACACCACACCGCACTGCAGATATGCTCAGTAAAGTAATGAACAAGGTTGTTCCAATGATACCGCACCTCACTACAGATATGCACAGTAAAGTAATGAACAAGGTTGTTCCAATGATACCGCACCTCA
>LQNS02278160.1:13845838-13857804 GCA_001587735.2 Parhyale hawaiensis
ACCTCACTACAGATATGCACAGTAAAGTAATGAACATGGTTGTTCCAATGACACCACACCGCACTGCAGATATGCTCAGTAAAGTAATGAACAAGGTTGTTCCAATGATACCGCACCTCACTACAGATATGCTCAGTAAAGTAATGAACAAGGTTGTTCCAATGACACCGCACCTCACTACAGATATGCTCAGTAAAGTAATGAACAAGGTTGTTCCAATGACACCGCACCTCACTGTATAAAATCTATAACTGCCCCAGTCATCCACTGTCTGAGTTTCTTCCGGATCCATTAGTTCGGGTGAGGTATACTCGGCGTACTGATGCTCTTCATAAGTTTGCCTTGGAACTGTTACGATACCGTACGGGCCAGTGTTGCCGTTCGTTTTTCCCATCGTGCGTGGATGTTTGGAATGGTCTTGATGGCTCTGTCTTAGCTGGTGCGGGTATTGCAGCTTTAAACGATCTGTACACAGAGCTATTCTATGATCTTGGATCTTCTTTTTTTTTAATCTTTTGTTTTCTTCATCCGCTGGACTGGTTGCGTGGGGGTTTGTTAACCTCTTGGAGTTTCTCCGTTCCCACGTCACCAGTCTGGTGGGATTTAAAAATAATAGTAAATAAGGATGTTCCAATGACACCACACGGCACTGCAGATATGTTCAGTTATGCACGAGGTTGTTCCAGTGACACCAAAGGTCACGGCATTGTAGATATGCTCGATTGTCAGGCCGTTCCAGGTTCCCGCATGCCAACTTAGCTTAGTTACCCCTCAGCAGGAGGTGGACTTCGCCCTGTGACTCTTACAGTGCAGTACGTCTACAGAGTATGCAGCTGCATTCTACACAAGTTACCTCTATGATTGGTATTTCGCTCTTCTATTTCTGTGTTATGTTTCTCCATTGAATGTGAGACAGGCAAATGTAAATGTACCCCGGCGAACTAACGGTTGTACATGAGAGTTAAGAATATTGTACTTGTACGCTTCTAATGGTTCCAAGAAGGACACCCTTCGATTTTACATTAACAGCGTTTCAGGAAAAAAGCTTTGTTTTACTTCACCTTTTAAGTTACATAATTCCCGAAGAACGAGTTATGTTCGAGAGGTAATTCGTCGGAAGACCGCTGTCAAGTCTGGTACACGACCAGGAATTAATATACACTGGCTAGCTTATAGGCAGCACCTCCAGGTCATTCCAGGATCCCTCTGGCAAATCCTTAACCTGTTACCGGACAGTTACGAGTAAGCATAACTTTACCTGGTGGACGGGTTTATTGCCAAAAATATAGAAAAATTTCAGTGTCCTTTTCAAAATCGCTTAGGTTTGTATTTCCATAATCTAAATGTAGTTAGTCGTATGGGTTTAATACATAGATATCAAAGCCGTTAAGGAACAAATTGGAGGATCGACATAAGTTTACGCTAGCCGTTAACGGGCGCAGTTTTTCGCTGGCAACACCCTCGACCTTTCCAGGGTCTGGCACGTGGGGAAGGACCCCTACGCTGCACCATGCAGCTAGCTGCTACGGCCCACCGTTACCAGCCGCTTAGCGCAAGCCGTGTGGCCCGCGAGTGATACCAGAGACCATCCGCAGAAGCAGCGCACTGCTCCGATCGGTTACGGTAAGCCGGGCAGCACAAGTCAGGCAACCAGCAAGAGCTAATAGTGACCGTGAGTACAAGCGAACTCTTATGGTCAGTAATGCACGGGGTTGTTCCAGCGGCACCACATTGCACTGTAAATACGCTCAGTGAGAATACATCAAATGTCCTTAACTGAAAATTACTGTTAGCTGCCAAAAAATTGACGATCTTTACACTTTTTAAGAAATGAGAATGGCGATAGCCATCTGGGTGGTTTGTCTTTAAATTTAAAGTATGATCCTATGGTAAATGTGTTTTTGTACAAAGATTTAAAGTTTATGTGTGGGTAAGCTTCAGAGAGGAATGTTTTCAATGCGTTTGCTGCACTAACAGAGGCTTTGTTGTAGTAGGGCAGCGAATGAAAGAAGTCTAACTTAGGGACAGAGGGTTTGCTAATGCCGGGATCGAACAGTTTGTCTAGGAACAATTTGCAGTGGTGGTCCAGAAGATGGTGCGGGTAACCGTTATTTTTGGAGAAAGTACGGAGAAAGTCAACTTCGTTTGAGAAGGTAAAGTAGGAGGAGGACAAATGGTATGCTCGGAATAGTAGAGTTTTTATAGCATTGATTTTAAATTGATCGTAGCAGTGACTGAGAAAGCTTGTCCCGAGGCCTAAGAACGTGGGTTTTCTGTAGACCTCAGTGGCAAGCATTGAGTAGTGGTTTGTTACTAAAACATCTAGGAAAGCTAAGGAATTATCTGACTGGTTTTCGGCAGTGAACTTGATATTTTGATGTTTACCATTTAGATAGTCCTGAAATAAATGAAAATCCGTTTGATTCTTAAATATAAAGAAGGTGTCATCTACATAGCGGCTGTGGTGGATCGGCTTGAAGTCATTTGGACAATAGTTAAGCCAAAGTGTTTCATGATGGCATAGGAAAATATTTGCTAGCGACGGACTGAGCGGGCTACCCATGGAGACCCCATCTATTTGTTTGCACAGTCTATTGTTAAATATGAAGAAGGAATCTTCAATGGCGAGACTAAGGAAAGTTCGAAAGGTAGGTTTGTCCATGTAGTGGAAAAGGTCCGTGCCGTCAAAAACTTTGTTACAAATTATATCTATCTATCTACTATTCCGAGCATACCATTTGTCCTCCTCCTACCTTACCTTCTCAAACGAAGTTGACTTTCTCCGTACTTTCTTCAAAAATAATGGTTACCCGCACCATCTTTTGGACCACCACTGCAAATTGTTCATTGACAAACTGTTCGATCCCGGCATTAGCAAACCCTCTGTCCCTAAATTAGACTTCTTTCATTCGCTGCCGTACTACAACAAAGCCTCTGTTAGTGCAGCAAACGCATTGAAAACATTCCTCTCTGAAGCTTACCCACATGTAAACTTTGAGATTTCGTACAAAAACACTTTTACCCTATGGTCATTCTTTAAATTTAAAGACAAACCACCCACACCGCTACTGTCAGGTGCTATCTACCGTTTCAAGTGCAGAGGATGCAATGCCTCGTACAGTGGTAGCACTGGACAACTTCTCAAAGCCCGCATTGACCAACATTTAGGGGTATCCAGCCGAACCGGTCTACCCCTTGCAAAACCTTCATATTCAGCTCCCCGCCTGTATGCTGAGCAAAACGACCATCCCATCACCAGGAATGACTTCTCAATCATTGACTCTTCTAATCCAATCGAACTCACAACATTAGAATCCCTTTATATCCATAGAACAAGTCCAAGCCTCAACATTATGACCTCAGCTGTACCTCTTCACACGATCCCCGACTAACTAGCCCCAAAACTGCCGACTGTACGGGAGCTGACACCCGGCGCCTTCTCACAGCTCTGTCCATTCGCTGCTTAGACAACAACCCATGACCAATATTTTTCCTCCGACTGTACATGTCCTTTTTTACTCTCTGCCCTAGAATTACTCACTATATATCAAACAAAACATAGCCGCATTACAATGACTACAGCTGTACCATCGTCACAACCCATGACTGACACTTTTTTCTCCGACTGTCCGTTTTCCCTCGCCTCCTTTACCGTGCGAAGCCTATATAAGAACCCCATAGAGCACCATGGTCATTTGCCCTTTAGATCCCACCCTGTCAACATACCAAAACTTAGGTCATCTTAAATAAAATTTTTTTGTTTGGCATCCTTTATAGTTTTTATTAGAATTTTCTGATGGTGGTAGAAAAAAAAAATCCCGAAACGTTAATTTTTATTAGTCGACTTTGTATTTATTGATAGAATTTAACTATAGGAAACTAGGAATTTATACTTGAACTAGCAACAGCAATAATGGGTTGCATACAAGCTAGTGAATCTAGTCAATCTACTAGTAAATAATCCTCTTTCATAGGCGGTGGTTGGGGAAAGAGGTTGGTGCGATGTATGTTAGAGTGGGTCATCGTCCCCCATCTTCAAATAAAGAATTAATGGATTTCAATTAGATATTCAATTTTCTATGGCTAAACTCTTACAATTAATTCGAATATCGACTATAGTTCTCTCGCGAGTCCAGACGTCAGAATACAAACAATAAGCCATATTACTTGAGAAATGAAAATTCGAGTAAATATTCTCATTCGCGAATATAAAAAAAAACTATTCACATTCGTGAATGTTAAAATACAAACATTCGGTCCACCTCTAGTACAGATCTTGTACTGTGTTCCACATATGCAGTAATCAGTGGAGGATAATTTATACTTTTTACTCTATCTAACTCTTTACCGAGGGCTCAATGTCTTCTCCAGATGTTTATCAAAAGTGTAATGCAGCCTAAGACCATCGTATTGAAAAATAATTACAGGCTATACCCCTTGATTGGGAGACCTCATCGGCTCAACACGTTTTTGATAGGGATACTCTTTCTGCTATAAAATATCACTGTTTCTTTCCTCTACACAATATGAATCCAAAAACCTGTCACTGCAGTGTTAAATTCAGTGCAGAGATATTTGAACTTGCTCAAGGATTGATTAAGGAAGGTAACGGAAAGAAAACACAAGTTCCACAACGCTAAAAAAGTAAAGGAATATTGGAATGTAATGATTGATAGAGACTGGAGACCCATGCAGCAGGAAAAGAAGATGCCCGGTATTGTCTTATAGTAAAGGTAATTTTTCGTTTTAATATCAAACGAGACTCACCCTACTAATCTCGTTTATTTGGGGGTAATGTCTTTAGGCGATATAGTATATTTTAAGCATTCATTGTTATCTTTCGAAATACTGACATCCTAAAAGATTCAATTATTGTCGCCCACCTGTGACTAATACTTATGATCTTGTGTCTTTGCTGATAAATACTGTATATTCTTTCTATCATCAACAATGGTAATTTCTTTTCAATGAAAAGCATTTTAGTGAAGTTCTAGCAGTCAACCATGGTACGTACACGTAATTACGAGTGGACTGGTAAGTATGAGGTGATTTATGGATGCATGTATTCTGCTCTCTTGCGTGTAGAACAAGGTGAGGAAACCGGAGATTCTCCAAACAACATACTAGGGAATTTTTTGCAACCGATCGTTGAATAATTCATACAAGATATTGCACACATTCCCCGAACAGGATTTTGGTGCTTTTTAACTGTCCTTTAAGAGCTGGAAGAGAACATGCACAGTCAGATGATATATTGGGCCTGCTATTATTGTTGCCAATTGCCTATGGGACTCAAGCATGACTTGGAAAATCCCAATAACAAGTCAAATTGCAGGAAATGAAGAGTCTGCGCTGTACTGCAGTGGCAATATACCCGCCGCAGTGACTGTGCAGTATTCAAGTGCTCTGTGACTTAAGCACTACGCTTTGGTTAAAGTCCACTTAAACTTACGTCTGCTATGAAAAAGTTCCGTTTCAGGCGTGGAAGAACTTATTTCCGGTGAATTAGTGCCTAGCACTAGTTTTCGGTAGCCTGCCTGTGTTTTGCTACGGAACCTGTTCAGAGGGCCAGGCGCTGGCATAGCTCGACTCTAGGAGTCTAGATCTGTGACGTGGTGTTAGCGCAAATTGGGCTGGGCGCCAAAGTTAAGTCTACGAGGTTGGACTTGCCACTTTGAATTGTGCTACAAATGTTAAAGGCAACACCATTACTTTGAGCCTGCTCAGAACTTCCTATTTTTGAACAAGATTAATTATCTGGTAGTTTTGAGGGTAACCGATTGAAGGACTAAGCCTGAAACTCAATTGAGCGGGTCAAAGCTAGAGCACCTGCCCGAAGTTATGAACAAGTTAAGTCTCGAAGGTTTAAAATAAGGCGTCCAATCGAACATGCCCATAGTACATTAAAATTTTTTCGCAAGGGTTTTAGCAAATCACTGGAACAGCTCATCACTGGCAGGCACTTTAATGTAAATAAACCATTGGCTATGTTTGTCGACAGTATTTTTGTCTGTAAAATTCAACAACTGATGCAAACTATATACCTTGTGAACGTAATATAACATTTCTGTGCTGCACAACAAGACACGGCCGTCTGACACTACACGACTAAACGGTGATGAATTTAATAGTCAGTGAAGATATATTTTCGACTAGAACTCTTTGACACAATGTTTGGCATACACTTTGCTGCCTGTCATATTAGGTTTGAGATCTATTAACCTATCAAACCCCCTATAACACTGCCTCCCACTCATCTCGAATGCGGTGCAGTTGCAATGATTATGGTTCTTCCTAGACAAAGAGTTGTTGGGATTCCAGGACTTTTGCAAGGAGAATGAATCCCCGACATTGTAATTCTAAACTAATTACGAGGGTCGCTCCAAAAGTAAAGCCTGCTATTTTTTTATTCGGCCCAAAGGCGTCCGAGGACGTTGCAAATTTCATTTATAAAATGACTGAACCTATGCACTCGTGACATGGAAGTTCCATCACTTTGTTGCAGATATTGACGGAGTGGCCCTCTAAAATGGCAATCGTTTTCATTACCGTGCTTCAGAGATACGTCAATGATTCGTCCGTCCAGAAGAAATTGAACCAAATCATCATTCACTGGCGCCTAGCGAATGTTTACGATGCCGATGCAGTTGATGTCAGCACGGTTAGGAGATGGATTCGTCGATTTTAGAGTGCCGACAGAGATGTTAATAACAAGGAGAACTCCAGACGCCCATGCATAGAGACCACCCAGGAAAATAAAGTTCTCTTTGATCTTGGAACCAGGGACGACTGTCAACTCTGAGCGTTACGTTATCCATGCTGAAAACTCGGAGTACAGCTCATTCATTAGATACCGGGCAAACGGAAGACTTAAATTTAGAGCACCCCAAGAATATCCAGCTTCGAATGTACTGAATTCGACGGAGATTCGAGACCTTCACTATCAGATTTGTTTGAAAAATACCAAAATATTCTTGAGAATTACTTTAAATATCAGCGGTGAATGCTTGCCAGTTACACTGCATTGGTCACACTTGTGAAGTGCAGGTTCTGATCAGAAATGGTGGTACTGGAATAGCCACGAATTCTTCTAAGAGCTTCACGCTTTGTGGTGCGCAGTTGTTCAGCAAAATGACCCGTCATTTGGAAACGCTAGTAGCACTGAAGCTGTCAAGTTTAAAAACTTACTGTAAGCACACCTACTTAAAGTGCCAGACACATCAGCTGTAAGCGGTTACGTGCAATGTAGTGATAACTCACTACTAGCCCTCGCGCTGGTCACCTCTGAAGAAGTTGGAAGGTGTGTGTCGCATCACCTAGACTTTGTTCAAAAATTTTTAATGTATGGTATTTAAGGTAGGTACCGCTAAGCACACATGCTACTCGTAATCAATTTTATTTTTGGTTGTGACCATCCTGATTCTGACAAAGTAATTGCCATGTTGGGGCAAGAGAGAGGCAACATTGGACAATCTTTTTTGGCAAGAAAAAAAATGCTGTTAGCAAAATCGAATAATTGACAACTACGTTGCAGACGCTAATGAATTAACAAATACTTGCAGCATAAAGAATCACAGATGTTCGCTCTCGCGCAAAACTAGGACATATTTTAAATCAAGTAATGGATATAATTATTTGGTACCCCGTAAATTTGCTCATAACTTCATGAATATTGATTCAAAGTCCATGAAATCATCACTATTGAAGTTGATAAAACTACAAAACAGTACCTATTAATTTTATTATTTTGGTTTACGTTTTAGAAATTATAAGAAGAACATAGTTTTTGGGTTAAAACTAAGTGGAAGAAGAACGGAATACCTTCGTAATACTGCTTGCTTAAGAGGAAACACAACTGAGTAGTATTTACAGGCATCCCCTCTATATTGTAAGCATCTATGCAAAAAACATTAATTAGTTTGATTGAATTTCTCAACATGTTCACGGAATTTTTTTTAGTACTCCTGAACCAAACCGTTGCTTTGTCTTGACATTGTCGTTCATCAGCGAAAACTTACGTTGCTAATATGCGCCAGAGGTTGTCGATAGTCTGGAGATCAGGTGACTTGGCAAGTTAACTCCCAAAGTTAATAATGGGTTCGGCGCAACTTCCCCAGCAATGACGGAGCTGGGCGCCGTGTAGTGCCCAAGTGGGAAGCCCATTGGCGACCATGTGGGGTGCCGAAATGGGTCCCATATACTTTTTCGAAACCTCGTTTTTTAGTGAATCCTACATGGGAAACAAGCATTTACCCACTCGCATCCTAGATGGGCCCCACTCGTTGCATGTACCGTATATAAAATGTGACTGAATGTACAACTGACGTGTTCTGAATCATGTTTTTCAAGTTTCGTAAATTTGTCTGACAGTCGTCTTCTAACAAGTATAATAATTCTCCTACAGTTCAATTTAAAGTGTGACTGACCGACTTCGCCAATCTCGGGCGTCATCAGAGCTAAATGCATAGTCGCGTAGTAGTGAGTCCAAACAGAGGGAGAATGTCTCTCTATGACTGCAGTTGAATGTTATATTTAGGCAGTACAATTGAGTTGGAAAGTTACTGCATACGGTCAGAGCTCAAAGGGAGACTCTGAAGTGTATTTAAAGGAGACGGTGAATGAAGTATAAGCCGGATACTTAAATGCTGATCTTAGGTTAATATATCCAGTTAAGGCATGATCTCCAAGCGCTGTTTTCTGTGAAGGACAGTTTTGAACAAAGAACTACCTCGTCAGCTTTGCGACAGGGCTTGCAGTTGTTAGATGCAAATAGATTTCCTTTTCGGGAAGCGGAATTTTATAATTCCTTCCTTTGACGGCATCAACTACCTTCCTGATGATGATTCAAGGAAAAATCGAAAGCTTGAACTTGAAACGAGTTTCATTACAGCCCTTGTCTTCTTAGCAATTATTAGATGCATTGTCAGACCAAGGGAAACGTTTGTGGTTGGTTGTCCAATATTAGAGGAGTTATCTTGGAGCTCGCAATCTCCATGAATAGCTCATTAATACTCGTGTATAAAACTAAATGAGTTTAAGCGAGAGCAGTGGATAGACTTGATTATATCTAATACGGTAATAAGTTTACTTCGTGTTGCTGTTATGAAATGTGATCAACTTCCATTTTTCGTTATCATCCAAACATTACCAGATATTCTCTTCTATGATTTGATGACGTTCATGTCAGATTTATGGTCCTAGGAGTGCTGGTGCCGATAATGAGTTTAATGATTTTTGTTGGGATCTTATTTCAATACATTTTATATTTCCATGCTGGGAGACAAAAGAACCAAATAGTAAATTTTGATACCCATTATTTGCTAGTGCCTATTTTAGTTGTTGTATACGGGTGTGACCAATGCAGTTTCCCATTTCTACAGACTTTGAATGTTCGAGCAATTAGTGCTTTCACTGGGCCGGTTTTACATCTATCTATACGTTTACTGCTATACCTTAGGTTCTAATAAAAGGTGGTTGGATTTGGTATACTGAGTTATATAATTATGAACTGATTATTTGCGGTTTTAAGATGTATGTCCTAGAAGTTTGTGCACTTTCATTCACCTACATTTTCTCATTTATTGTTTTTACTGACGACAGCTGATGCAACGGTGGGTGAAAATAACTTAGATTCATGGGCTACAAAAGGTTTTCGCTCTTGCAAGATGTTAGAGTGCTGGCTCTCAGACGCGAACAGCAAAAGTTTTAGCATGCTGGCTACATAGGCGAGTTCATAAGCTGCCTAGCCATGGCTCTGTCAGCATTCAGTGTCAGACGCTATTGAGCGGATACTGGCCCTAACCAGCAATGGGGATGGTCGGGAGGTCGTACATTGTTGCAGTAGAGGCTTGAGAGCCTTGCGTCTCTGGCGCCACTGCCCTGGTGATCTGTGGTTGACTGCAGCCGCTGATTCCTCTGGAGCCGGTGGGCGCGGACCAGCATGTGTGGTATACATTTGTAGTGTGCGGAATGTGTCTTGCAGTGGACACAAGGAATGCTAACTGCGCACATAACATATACGAACACTGGCTATGAAATCTGATGGAACACAAAACAACTTTATGGGTATTCTACTCGATAATGTTACAGTGTGATGAGCTAACCTTAGAATAACCTTGGCATCGCTGTTGCCTTACGCCTCTCAAGCATCTTAACCGGCGGCAGTGACAACCCGCAATGACAAGCAGCAATAACAGTAATTTCACAGTATCGAGGGAAAAGTACAAACCTGTCGGCTAGGGGCAATTGACCGCAGTTCCTGTTCTGGGCGCTCACTGGCTATATAAAGCGGATACTGATGGTCCTGGGCTCCAGTGTCGTCTGTATCTGCTGTAAGGAACTGCCAGGTAAGTCGACGCTCGCCATTGCGTGCCTTGTAGCACTTCCTTTCACCTAATATTCTTTCCAAAGGGACCGCAAAGACCTATGCTCTCGACGCATACGTTTCATAAAGCAAACTCCCGCATGCTATGTTTCATATTTTCATTTCGATAGCATAGGAATAAATTATTGGAGCGGCGTTACAAGATGCGTGCTGTAAATGTGAAGTTCAAAGTTCTGTAAATTTATGCAGGAAACGGGTCAATGTTATCTTTACTATATCTTACAAATTTTTTGCGAAACAAATTTGATGTATTATATTTATGTAATTTGCTTTATTTAATAATATAAAAATAGGTCTAGCTTTTTGAAAATACTTACTACAGCGTAAAAACTCTCACTGAATGAGTAGTAGTGAAGTAGTCACTGCAGTTGTGGATATGTGTCATCTTCTCTGTAGAGTTCATCGATGCTACTGTTTCTACTTACTAACGGTGACATTGTTAATTTATCCCTCTTACAGATCTCTTCAAAATGAATCGTCTGCTGCTACTCGCCGCTGTTGGTGTGATCGTCGTCGCGGGGCACCGCAGAGGACCGTAAGTTGCTCTTTAACTACACGTTCAGAACCACACGCTCAGAACCATTAGCGCAGAATCGCTCACTCAGAACCACTCGCTCAGAATCACACGCTCAGAACCACTCGCTGAGAATCACACGCTTGGAACCATCGCTCAGGATCACTCACTCAGAACTACTGCTAAAAATCACACGTTTAGAACAACTCGCTCGCAACCACTTGCTCAGAGCCATACAATCAGACCACACTATCAGAGCCACTTGCTCACAGCCTAGTCATCCACTGTCTGATTTTCTTAGGTATACTCGGCGTACTGGTGCTCTTCATGAGTTTGCCTTGAAACCGGTACGATGCCGTACGGGCCAGTATTCTCGTTCGTTTTTTCCATCGTGTGTGGATGTTTGGAATGGTCGTGATGGCTGTCATTGCTGGTGTGGGTATTGGCAGCTTTAAAAGATCTGTACACTGAGCTATTCTGTGATCTCGGATCTTCTCTCGCTGGGCTGGTTGCGTGGGAGTTTGTTAACCTCATGGTGTATCTCCGTTCTCACGTCGCCAGTCTAGTGTAATTTAATAATAATGATAATAATAACCACTCGCTCAACGGAGCCACAAGGTTAGAACCACACGCTCAGAAAAGTATCGTCCCAAACCAACTCTCGTTTCCGTGCCGTGACGGGAAACGCTTATCTTGCTTTGCTCATCAGCACAACCACAGGCTATTCTGGTGACGTCCTGCAGGTCGTTCTGATGTTGGACATTTTCTCAGCGTAGAGCACCAGCTTCCCCATCGGCTCGCTCCAAACAAACGTTATTGTACCCGTGCTGAGTGGCAGTGTACAGCATTCATTGTAACCACACAAAGAGCTGACGTGACGGCCGTGAAAAACACTAATTCGGCTGCACAGACTTTCTTGCATATATATCCGAGTACATTCTGCTGTTATTATTATTATTATTATTAAATCACACCAGACTGGCGACGCAGGAACGGAGAAACTCCATGAGGTTAACAAACCCCCACGCAACCAGTCCAGCGGGTGGAGAAAACAAAAGAATAGAAAAA
>LQNS02278160.1:13863271-13880006 GCA_001587735.2 Parhyale hawaiensis
ATAATTCGCTGCTGGCTCTCTCTTTGGTTGCAAACTGCGGCACCACAGAAGACACCCAGCAGAGTGACTCCACACACGTGAGGTGATGTAAGCAACGTCACCTGGACTTCTTCCGAAGACTCTCAAGGTAACTATCAAAAGGCGCAGTCGATCAGATTTTGGAGTTGATACCAATAAAGTCATGATTTCAGAGCAATTAGCAATTTTGAATTTTCATTACTGTAGCATCGCTTGGCGGAGGTATGAGCTGTCAGAGTGCTCTATTTTCTAAATACAATAGTGAATTTACGTGAAGACAATGAAGCATGAAGCTCCATGCTAAAACACGAGATTGGCTCAGGTGCTTTTGTTTATCACTTTTGGGTAAACGAAACTTTTCTTTTCTTCATAACAGCCAGCAGCAGTGGATCTGGGGGACATGGTGGAGAAGGTCGTCGAGGTGGCAAACGTCGCGGAGGCGGAGGTGCCAGTCGTCTGCTCGAGGAGAACGACAAAACCACCGAAGCCACAGACCTCAGAGAGTGCATCGCTCGAGAGCAGGGCTACGTAAGTACTGTGATGTTTTACAAAATGGACGCTTTCGACTTCCAGCATGCTGGAATTCAAAAGTAATATTGGACTACTGTTTTTATGGCGAAGAGTATGCCCAACGCTGCTTTTGAATTCGAAGCTCACACGTGCAGTTTGGCGTATGTGTGCGCACTCACATTGATGTCGAGCCACATTCCCACATCATACGTTATATGTAGCCCATCTGGTTGTTAGGATATCCAACTCGCTTGCCATTTCGAGACATTATTAAAGTTATAAGCATAGATACGGCAACCTAAATGACGTCCAAGTCTCGGATCCTTGCATCAGGTTGTCTGTGTGAAAGCACAGCGTGACCCCGGCTTTACAGCTCGTTCTGTGGGAACAATTATTCGTTGCCAGAGTTTTGCCTGTGCAGTGACAGCATCTTAAGCTTACACTGCTAATTTCTTGCGGATACGGATTTGCGAGCTGGAGCGATCTCAGTTGGAGTGAAGTTCCTAAGCCAAGCATCATTGCCAAGTGTTGCGCCGCTTGGGGCATGTTTCAGAAAGACTCTGTAACACAAGCTACAGCGTGGTATTTTACTCGCCGATAATGCAGTAGCCCACCTTTTGGTGATGCCCCACGCTAGCTAAAAGAAGGAGTATCGTCATCTTTTCATCTGAACGTCATGCTGAACTCCTGAAAACACAGCTTTGAGATTGCCAAGAAATGGTCTAAAATTTTTTACCGTCAGTTCAGTTTACTCCGCAAGAGCCGTTAGTTAACTTTCGGACACAGCATATTATATCTGGAAGGATTTATAAGTCAAAATTCTTTCCAAGTGTGTGATATTTAAAGGAGCAGATCAACATATTCGGACGAAAAGATGACGATACTCGTTCTTTTGACGAGCGTGTGACATCGGCATTACTTCTCCATGATTGATTGCTTTGTAAGACTCTACTTATGATTTTAGCATTTTGTACTTACTACAGGATAGGAGAGAATGAATGAGAGTTACCAATTTCTTATGTTAGCTGCCTAATTATTATGAAACTAGTGGACCCGTGCGTGAAAAAATTCACGCAACAATAGATACATAAATTTGCTTAATATAGACCGGTGCGGAATCTTCTCGTTTTTGACTTGCTTCTTCATCAATGAAATTTTGTGATTACATTTCTTCATTCAATGTACTGTCCTTACTAAAATACATAAAAGGGAAAACGCTACGACGGCCAACTCAAATTAGCGCAAGAGATACGTGCTCTCTACTGAGCAGTGCACTTCAATTCGTCTTCAGCACACTCCTTCCCTCCCTTACATAACATAAAAAAAACTTCATTAGTAAGTGCTGAAACATCCCTGAATTTCATTTCCGCTGCGTATCCAGAATACACAGACACAACGAAATTTTCGCGTCCATGAAGTTGGAATAAATAATTACTACGTCTACTGTGCCGGAAAAATTGGTTTCTCTACGCTTCGCTGATTTGCTACAAAATGTGTACATCGTAAACCAAAAGAAAATATAATTTCAATGTAGAGTACAGTAGCTTACCGAATATCAGGCTCCACGGGAACGGCAAGAGAAGCTGGAAGAGCAAGAACTGCATTCATTGTTACTAACGATTAGCAATATTCTTTGCCAATAGTCGACATTGCTTCTAATGAATATATTGGTCTGTACCTTACCTTTGATACCTTTGATGATACTTCGGACGAGGTCCAGGCGACGTTGCGCACGACGCCCATTTTGTGCAGAGGTGATGCTGCAGTCCGTGACCAGCGGGGTGGCTAACAGCGAGTTATCCCCACAGTTCACGTAGCCGCTTACAGCAGGTTTATCAGGCACTTTCAGTAAGCATGGGTGCAGTAAGTGTTTAAATTTCGCAGTCTCTGTACCCGTGACATTTCGAATGTGACGAGGCATTTTGTTGAATAATCTCGCCCCTCGGACTACGAAGCTATTAGAATACTTTGTGGCTACTGCATCACCACCAGTTTTGAACGGAATGCGCACCTCACAAGTGCGACCAATACGGTTTGAATGTCTGGCCTGGATTCGCCCATTGACATTGACAGTAATTCATTCTAGAATTTTGCAAATATATATGATCGTATAGCGCTCGAATCTCCTTTGAATTGATTACATTTGAAGTTGAGCCAGTCTTTCGTGATAGTTTAAATCTTTCATGCCTCGGATTTTGGCAGTGAACGATATCTGGATCGCCTCGAGGCGCTCTAAGTCTTTCCGTTTGCTTGGCACCCAAAGAGGTGAACAGTATTCAATCCTTGGCAGTATCAGTTGTTTCCATAAGGTGAGCATTGTGTCTGCCTCTAGTGAAGAGAAAGTTCGAAACACCCATCCACTCCCCTTCTTGCCTACGGTAACTACTCGAGCCACATGATCTTCAAAAGTGGCAATATCTTGTATTCTCACCCCAAGATCCCTTAAAATTTGCTTTCTCTCGATTTCGCTCCCATCTCTCGTCGTGTAGGACGTTTATTCAGTAAGGGAGAAGTTTTTTCCGTATCGTAAAAGTTCAAATTTTGATTCGTTGAAGGTCATGTTGTTAACCGATGTCCACTGAAAGATGCTGGTTAGGTCGAGTTGCACATTCCGTACGTCCGCCGTTGATTGTACCGCTGCTAATATCCATGTGTCATCAGAGAACGATGAGGGAACGGCAAACTTGCATTTGTGCCCCATATCATTTATCATGATAAGGAAGAGTATTGGACAAAGCACGGTGCCTTGTGGGACTCCACTGAGTACCGGCTGTCGTTTAGACACTTTATTATTTATAATTACACTTTCACTGTATCCAAGATACTCGAGGGTGGCATATAGCTCGGACTCGGAGAAAACTTGTCCTGTTGAAAAAAGAACACAAATGGAGAAAACCATTTGCTGCCAAGAAATCATCGTGATATTTACGCACGTTCTGACCGCTGAAGAATATCTTACCATTTGCCTCGATAATTATGCAATCAAATTAAGACGATCAGTGTAAACTAAAGGCGGCTGAAGTTTGGATGGAGAAGGCCTCAGGTGAGAGGACACATCACGATGGAAGTGCTTACTTAGAGAAGCTGTATGTATCTGCATCGAGTGGACTTCAAATTTATCAAAGAAATACCGGAATCAGATATCCTGTTCGAGTGCCATCAGCAGCAACCTAGAATATTTTCTACCTATCAGTTTCCTATGAACTTTAGCAGGATCAGCACAGCTTTTTAGCTGGGAAGCCCAGAGCTAATTTTTGCCTATCTATTTCGTTAAGAACGTTACACCGAAAATATTAATAAATGAATAAATACATAAAAATTTAAATATATATATAAACACATGACGGTCATTCTTAGTATTAGATTAGATAGTTATGAAGTTAGTGACATGTTAATGAGCACCATCTGCACCCTAACTACATATATACATCTTCACACATATGGATGCAGCTTAACTGGAAGTAACATCTTACTTATTAGGAGCCACGCAGTAGGTATGTGTTGCGTAAGGAGAGTTGAACTTGTTTGCAGTAGCATTACGGCATAGTTTGGCGCTATTCCCAAAGCTCGCTAAACAATGAGCTTGAATGAAGCTTACACTGATTTCAATCACGCGATTTTAGTAAGCTGTACAGCTACCGTGTCACGCTAGCAAGCATAGAACTGCCATGATTTTGATAGAATGGATTCTTTGATTTTATGAATTCACTGGAGCTAAAATTTATTTGCCAATCGTTCCCGTAGAAAATAAATTAATTTGTTCTTCGAAGTCTTGCCCTTGACACGAATCGTCCTCATCCCACTACGCATTGAACCACTGCTGCCTTGTAATTCTTCCTGCGCAAAAACTGTCGTTGCAGGCACATGGCACATTATTCAGGAGAGGAATTCAGGTCATAGCTGTATTTTTTTTTCAACTTTTCCCAGTTGATTTTCTTCGTCTGTAGCAGTCTGAAATTCTGTGTTTATGAATGTTCCCACTATGAAATAGGTTTATTATGAAGATTTATCTTTTCAGTTGAATGAAGACGGCACCTTCAACATTGAAGCGTACCAAGCTGCTATTCTCGACAAAGTGAGAGACACTGACCAAGAGGCCAACACGCAACTGGGAATCGACAACTGCGACACGACCCTCCTGGACGCGTTCAATGTAAGAATGCCTGTCTATTCCTTGAAATTTCCATTATTTTTCGATGTTTATTGCACCAGGAAGTGGCAGTTGTGTCTTCTACGCAGAAATAAATGGCTGAAAGTCATAGTAGGCTACCATGCCGACTGCTAACTTTAGGCTTCGCTTTTTCTGACAGCTACAGTTTCTAGATTTTCCCTTAAATAGTTCCAGATTTCGAGGAGTACATTAAAGGTTTCGGCCGCATTAGCAACAGTTCATAAATACCAAAGTACTGCACGGCACTGAATACTCTTAATACTGCACCTCAGTTAAATGTGTAGCCATGTCGAACCAAACGTCGATTTTATTCTATGGTTATAGGGTGGAGCTGTGTCTAAGTTTGTGTGAAATGCGCGTGCAATTATTGTCTCTATTAAGTCTGATTCTGAGCAACAATTTACTGAAGCACAATGTTTGGAGAGCTAATACGAGCAGTACAATAACGCTTTAATTGCGTCTACGGGCGTAACTGCACCAGTCATATTAGCCCTCCAAATTATATGAAGGCTTGCACGTACGTAATAGTGTTTCTGTTTCAGACGAAGGAGTACATGAAGTGCATCATGGCCTATTGCGCCACCGGTGAAGCTCCTCCTGCAGAATGACTTCATCGGATGCGCGCCGTCGTCCCTTCATCATTTCGAACCTAATTGGTTTGCTCTATTACTACTTCAACCTGGGCCACATCAATAAACTGGAAAATTCAGTTTGTTTTCTTACTAATGCATCATGAAACTAGAGCGCCTATAGTGGCGTAAGACTATCACCCGCGGTTGGTGGTAAGTTTCAATGCAGTAATTTTTGATGGCCTGCCACTAGAGTTTTGGCATTTTTCCCGTCTAGGTCAACCCACCTGACATCCTGCAAAACCATATGGAACATTGCTCAACTCCCTCTCCCTCCTTTTTGGGTAGACAGACAAACAAATATCATCAAACCTTGAACCATAGGGAAAGCTTTTTCATCCACGATTGCATTAAATTTGGAAGAGTAACTGATGCAACGAAATTATCTGTGGAAAGAAACTAAGAATAAAGATGCAAAAGGGTACTAATGGAAGCTTCAGTTATCTTCAGTACTTTAATTTCAACTTCGGCAATGCAAAAAGTGCAGTCAAATATAATGTGGCCCTATACTTTGCTATTGACTCTATGTTATAGAGAAGGTAGTACTCCTTCAAACAGACGCCATGGCAGCGTTATATAAGAGACGCTTTCGGTTTCTTCTTTGTAGCAGTTTCAACTGTCGCTGATTAAGATATGGTTGCAATCAACTGCAAGCTGATCTACTGTATTTTTTATTTATAAACTGGATTCTAAAGAAGCTTGACAGGATTATCAGTCTTCAACCTGGCCTAATTTTCACCAAACTGTTTTGTTAAAGCCTTGCAGAAAATGGATTACCTTACCTTGATTACCTTGATGATACTTCGGACGAGGTCCAGGTGGCCCGCAACCCGTCTTGCGCAGAGGTGATGCTGCAGTCCGTGACCAGCGGGATGGCTAACAGCGAGTTATCCTTGCAGTTGACGTAGCCTCTTACAACAGGTTTATCTGGCACTTTCAATAGGTATGCGTCCAGTAAGTTTCTAAATTTCACAGTCTCTGTACCGGTGACATTTCGGATGTGACGTGGCATTTTGTTGAATAATCTCGCCCCCGAACCGCGAAACTATTAAAATACTTTGTGGCCATTACGTCACCACCAGTTTTGATCGGAATTCGCACGTCACAAGTGCGACCAATACGGTCTGAGTGTCTGGCGTGGATTCGTCCATTGACGTTGACAGTAACGCCTTCAACAATTTTCCAGACATATATGATCGTAAAACGCTCGAATCTCCTTTGAATGGAGTACATTTGAAGTTGAGCGAGTCTTTCGTGATAATTTAAATCTTGCATGCCTGGGATTTTGGCTGTAAATCATCACTGGATAGCCTCAAGGTGCTGTAAGTCTTTCCGTTTGCTTGGCATCCCAAGAGGTGAACAGTATTCATTCTTCGGTAGTATTAGTTGTTTCTATAAGGTGAACATTGTGTCCGTCTCTCGTGAAGAGAAAGTTCGAAGCACCCATCCGCTCCACTTCTTACCTATAGTAACAACTCGAGCCACGTGATCTTCAAAAGTGGCACTATCTTGTATTCTCACCCCAAGATCTCTTAAAATTTGCTTTCTCTCGATTTCGCTCCCATCTCTCGTCTTGTAGAACGTATATTCAGTAAGGGAGAGGTTTTTTCCGTACCGTAATAGTTCAAATTTTGTGTCGTTGAAGGTCATGTTGTTAAGGGATGTCCAGTGAAAGATGTTGGTTAGATCGAGTTGCACATTCCGTACGTCTGCCGTTGATTGTACCGCTGCTAATATCCGTGTGTCATCAGCGAACGATGAAGGAACGGCAAACTTGTATTAGTGCCCCATATCATTTATCATGATGAGGAAGAGTATTGGACCAAGCACGATGCCTTATGGGACTCCACTGTGTACCGGCTGCCGTTTAGACACTTTATTATTTATAATTACACTTTGAGTTCGGTTTTTCAGGAAAGCTTCGATCCATCTTAGACATTTTCCATGGATGTCCATATTGAAGAGTTTGAGTAATAATATTTCATGATTTACTTTATCGAAAGCTTTGGCAAAATCTAAATATATTACGTCCACATATTTGCCTTGGCATGGTAGGTCTAGAATAGAGTCATTATGCTTAAGCAACTGCGAGGTGGTTGAACGTTTATGGCGAAAGCCGTGTTGATTTGACGTAAGCAGGTTATTGCTCTCCAAATGATGCACAAGGTGATTCCCAAAGACCCTTTCAAACGTCTTCACTACGTGGCTAGTTAGGGCCTAATAATAAAAGCAGATAAATACGCTGGAACTAACCACGCTGGAGCTAATTTCTTCCTCTCTGTTTCATATAGAGCAAGACACGAAACATATAAATATATAAACACACGCCTGCCATTCTTAGAAATAGATTTGGCTAGTAGATAATTATAATAACTAGATGGCAAATGTGGAATTTCCACAGAACAAAAGCAATGTTCTTTAGTGTTATATCACACCCGTACCATCCTAATTTTCCCCTATCTATATAACGCTGAAAGAACCTGTGGAAATTCTACAGAACAAAAGCATTGCTCCTTATTATTATGCCCTTGGACCCGTATCATGCATACGAAGGGTGGAAAATGCTTCAAGTCAGGCAATGAATCTTCTGCCTATGACCTACAAGCAGTATTGGCTTAAATTTGAACTTGTCTCCTTCTCCTGTCCTGCTGCTGTTGATTCATTCCCAGGTCGTATATAGGATACCTGAAATATGCCCTAATTTGCCTCCTATCTAATGCTGATGAAAACGTCACAGTCGATTAGCTAAATAACAGCTCAAGCGCAAACGCAGGATGTTACTATCCGCACTAGTGCACCAAACACAACCCTTTTGATGAATAAGTCATAAAAATATATAGTTTGAAACATCTCAGCTTAACAAAAGGGTTGATAGTCTAGATGAGGCGTCATTAAGTGACATCACCCGAAGCACCGTTGATAATGAACATGTCCAAACACGGGTATGCAGGCATGCGCCCAATTATATAGTGCCTCCCCGTATCCAAGATACCCTCTCCGCAACAAAAAAGTTGGGTACCTGGGAATTTTTTTTCTTCAGTATTAGATAGGGGGAAAATAAGGCTTCGGACAGACGGACGGACTGACAGACAGCTCTCTTATTATAGCATAGATTATTTTATTTTTTTAACTGTGTAATATTATTTTCACTAGCTGGACCCGTAAAAATATTCACGGTTTACTAACTTTATTTTGAGCATTTTGAAAATTTCCTGATACCGGTATGCTTGTAATTGGATTTTAATGTTAGTTGCACATCTAATTTTATCGTGCTTATATGTGTAAATTGGTAGTTGCCCTCCCAGTTGATATTCATCCTCCTAGGGGTAGTTAGCATCTAAGGGACATTTATCTCCTGGGGGAAGTTGTTCTCCCAGTGCGTAGTTATCCTTCCAAGGGGTAGCTAACCTCATATGGAGACAGTTGTTCATCTATAGAGGTATCTGTCGTCTACGGGACCCGTAGATATTCTATAGTTGGTAAATGTTTTCACTTACCATAGTTTAACCTGAGGTAGTGCTTCTAACTTAACCCAACCCGTCTGAGCATACGTCCGTTGCTTACTCCTGTCATTCGTCACGCAGTCCGTGTACCTTACATCTCACCTAACATTTTCTAGTATATTTATTTGATCTCTAAAACTAATCATGAACTTATTCCGTCAGCAAAGAATTCACATTTCTGTCTTGATAAAGACAGAAACATGACGGTGCTCCTTGCATTGTTCTTTAATGTATTTGAACACTTTTTCTAAACTCTCTTTCCCACAGCTTACAGGTAATTTAGCCCTTCCTAATCTTACGCATTTCAATTTTTTGTCGGAGTATTCGGTTTTCTCAATATTTCGGGACCCGTGGGTACTGATCGACAGCCCATCATTATTCTGCTTTGTTTAATGCGATAGTGGACCCGCGCGTGAAAAAAATTATTCACCATTATTCACCCAATAATCATCAATATACTTGCGAATATAGGCCGGTGTGGAATCTTCTCTTCTTTGACTTGATTCTTCTTCGTCACACTTCTTCATTGATTGTACTTCCTTACTGAAATACACATAGAGAAAAACGCTACGACGGCCAACTCAAACTATCGTAAGAGATACGTGCTTTCAGCAGTACACTTCAATTCGTCTGCGGCACACTCCTGCTTCCCTCCCCTTAGATGACATGCAAAAAGAAATCACCGCGCCTTGAATTAGTAAGCGCTGAAACATCACTGAATTTCATTTCCGCTGCACGTCTACTACATCGGAAAACATCGGCTCCTTTACGCTTCACTGATTTTCTGCTAAATGTATACATCGTAAGCCAACAGAAAATATAATTTCGATGCAGAGAAAAGTAATGACTGTCAGACTCCACGGGAATGGCAAGAGAAGCTGGAAGAGCAAGAACTGCATTTCATTGTTAATAACGATAAGTACCGTAATCAAAATTTGTCCTTCTTCTGCAATATGGTCCAATTATTGCTTACTGAATTTCATCAGAAGGGAACAGGATCGCCAAAATATCCAGCTTGGCAAGAAAAGCATTCAGATAATAAAGGGATAAGGATTTCACTTAAGCCTTCTTCTGCCCCCTCGTCATCGATCTCCATAGAAAAGAAATTAGATTACGAAATCTGCATCATGGCGGAATTCCCACGGTAACAGCGAACAATGATACAGATTCTATTAGGAAAATTGCCCTGTTGCATCCGGTTAATGTTCCCCGCCGTATCATTGATACCTGCGTTAGCTTCATAATGCAGCCTGATTCACATTATTTTGAAGGTTTTACCAACTTTCTTCCAAGCTATTTAACCGATGACAGCTGCGGAGCCCTAAAACATTCGCTCCAATTTTCTTCTATCTATTGTTTGAAGAGCGTAACACACGAAGGAACAACGCTATTAATTTTATAGTTTGGAAAATCCAGCGACGGAAGTGTTTGCAAAAAGCAAAGCCTTCCCTGTAGCATTTCCTGTAATTCTTTGAGTTCGACACAGTTGCTGTGTACAGTGCTCTTTTAGCCTTTTAGTGCCTGATTAAACATCACTTTTCACAATTCCTGGTGTTCCAGGTGGGGGATGAAACTAAATGCATGCAAGACTAAGACCATGCTCATGTCTAGGTCACGTACAGCGAGCTTGCTCGCTCTGCGGTTGGTCCGTTTCTCCGTCACGCTGTTCAGAATTTAGATAGGAGAAAATTCATCTACTGAAAAACAAGTTGAGGGAGGTCTTCTCACGGAAAATGGTCATAATTTTCAATTTTTTGTTTTATTCTCAGAAAGAGTTCTCAAGTATGGGGCTATTACGTCCTAAATTTTTAGGGGGCTAGCAGCACTAGAATCCCCAAAAAATTGGGACAAAGGGGGTCTGGAGGGGGTCAGAAAAAGCTTTTATTGCTGTGAAATGGTAATTATAATACCTGTAACATACCCATGGTGAGTACCCTCATAACATTGATTAATATGTTTCATTATTTATTCTTCTAAAAAACAGCTATTTCATATTTTTATTAGTGAATGACGAATGTAAGGTATTTTTAGGTGGAGATGTACTATAGATCAAACATGTCAAGTGCATTTCCACTGCAAACAGCGCATTTTTTAAAAAAATTGATCCACAAAAACATAAAATTTGCCGCCATGAAAAATTTGATTTTTCAGAATAAAAAAGAACGTAAGTCGATGAGTTTTTATGCTACACTAAAAACGAAGACAGGTTTGGAATCCTTGAAAAATTCCCTACAACACTAAGGAGAGATTTTTTCAATTTCCTTTTAGTTTATTTTTTTGATATATGAAATATCAAGAAAATTTAAATATTTTATGAATTCTTCGGTAACCCATCTAAAGTCTCATGTCAATAGAAAACGAAAAGGAAATTGAAAAAACCCTTCCTTAGCGTTGTTAGGAATGTTTCAAGGATTCCAAAACTGCCTTTTTTTTAGTGTAGCATAAAAACTCATTGACTTACATTCTTTTTAAAATTTATAAAAAGAAACAAGAAAAAAAAATGAAAATTGCATTTTCTGAAAAAATTAAGGCCTAAACTGAAAAAGTTCCACGAACAAAATGTTCTTATTTTTTTAAATTTTACATCTTATGTGCAAATTTAAGATAAAATCGGTTCAAAAATAAAAAAGAAAACATAAACAAAAAAGACCTTAAGATAGCATAAAATGTCAGCTCTTGAGCAACGATGACTAATACAGCTCCTGAAATATATGGTAAAAGTGTGGAAACATTGAATTTTCTGAAGATGATGTTCTTTCGAGCATGCATGGTAGATGAAAGGCGGTGTCTGTGATAGAGTTTTTGATCCTGTCGGGCATCAGCTATATCGCATATATTTTAGCTGAATTTCTCTGTAGCAGTTCGAGAGGCTCAGTGTTGGCTGGGGCTTTCGTTCCTTTCGTGCATATACCATTTCACTTATGGTTTCTTTAGCTTTAGCTCAAAAGACACCTTTTTATTTTCAACTTATATCGCAGCCTGATTTCGCCTGAAAGTTTTACCTATCGGTTGGTATCAAAGTTACGGTATGCCCTGGGCATTTCCGGTGAATTCTTCGGATTGAACTATATTGTCTTGGAGTTCTGTCAAGGAATGTTCACACTTGAAGCAGATCCTGAATGCTCGAATGATCAAACATGTAATTACCTCCGCCAAAGATGTTTTGTTTTCATCGTGTTTGTCTGTATATTTGTCTGTCACCAAGATAACGCAAAAAGTACTGAACCGATTTGGACGAAATTTCCAGGAATTGATAGGTATGTTAGCAGGAAGAGATGATTAACTTTTGGTGAAGATATGTCCATCCGTTTGTTTGTTTGTTTGTCTGCCTCATTTCTCTCAATGTCCTAACTCAAAAAGTTATAGATGGATTTTCATAAAGTTAACAAGAGTTGTTAGGTATATAACAAAGAGTAGATGACCAAAATTTGGTAATGATCCGTTTGTTTGTTCGTTCGTTTGTCACTGTTTTTAATTTTGTGCTTGTTAGCACAATAACGTACAAAATAATGAATAAATCTTTACGAAATATATAGGGGTTATTAGTAATGTTAAAAGACATAGATGATTACATTTTCGTGTAGATCGGTTTGTTCGTTTGTATGTTTGACTCATGTTTGTCTTAACGTTTGTGAGCAGTATAACTCAAAACGATATGAACGGATCTTCAAGAAAATTGCATCATCTGTTATTACTATCAGAAGGCACAGATGGATAGATTTTGGAGTTTATACAAAGAAAATTATGGTTTCAGAGCCAATTTCACTTTTTTTGCTACCATTGTCTCGCAAGGCGGAAGTATGCGCTCTCAGAGAGCTCTAGATTGCATTTTATTCATCATATTTAACTAATTAACTAATTTGATACCTGAGACTAATATCGTGTTTCAGGAAATAGAGGGTGGATTAGATATAAGTGGGTTTCTAAATGGTATCAAGCAAAAATTTCTCATATAATAAGATTATGAACATTGTACATGATTACTCTGTGAAATACAATCGAAATATCAAGTTTTTTTTTTAGCAGGAAATAATAGTTTTAAAGAAAAATCAAATTGGACTAATACCGTGGGTCGCAGTGTATATTCTGGAACAAAATAACTCTTCATTAGATCTTCTAAAAACGTCATCAACAGCAGCATGACGACACTCTTCAAGCCTTTAAAATGACAGCGGCATTAGTCACCATTTATCATATTAAGAAATATCAGAGAAAGATGATTACCGAGCCAGATGCTATCAGAAAAAGAGCAGATATGGCTCGCTAGCCCTAGTTTACCAACCACTGAACTGGTTCTTCAACGTCTCATATCTTCGGTTAGTGTCACGATTCCCTACAGGCCGCTCTGTATAGACTCTACTTTTCTGGGTGCTCTCTTTTTTTCAGTTTCAGACTTTGGAACTCTCTTTGTACCGGAAATTTCAGTTTCAGAAAGCTTTTCCATTGCAGGAAATCGCGTGAGAGCTTCCACTGCACAAACACATTACAGAGTAGCTACTTTTTTTTAGAAAAATCACACGGTCCTCTTTAGTTTTAAGTTTTCCTGTTTTAATAGATTACTTGCTCTACGACTCAAGAACGCATCTATGGTTCGATCTATCACTGTGTGAAATACGATACTTTGCTTTTGCATAGAATCTACAGGCAGAATATTTACCGCCACTCGCTGCCTCCGGCCACACACGCAGCGTGTCCCTATATTGACACAAGATAGGGCTTGTGGCTGACTTTAGAGCCCATAGTAATTATCGCCACAGACGGTAGTCGTAGAAAAGTTTCATGCAGGCAAAATAATTCTAAATAAATATGATTTCACAATATAGTCGACACAACATATAACTACTTTACTTTCTACTTTTCTGCTCGAAACTAATTGCGCAGTTTTAATGAAAGCAATTTATTCTCAAACAAGTCTGCTTACCTACTGCTTCTTTTGTTCTAAATAATGAGAGTAGTAGCATGATTCTGAGATATGCGGGAATCTGCTGGCGTGTTTAGCGTCAGGCTCAAAATTACTGTCATAGCATCAGAATGCACCAATAGCTCAGAGACAGAGCTTCTCTCATTAAAGGAGCCTACCACCTCATACCCACAAAATACTGCACTTCTCCAATAACATTTGATAGTTTGATGTGGGAAAAATACAATATCGTTAATACAGTTAGGTGTATCTACATATTAGTAAAAGCAGCAAGCAACTTGCTCTTTAAGTGGTCATCGTGTTCCTCAGATCATAAATTCCCTGCCTGGCACAAAAAGTTTAAACTCATCTCCGTGGCGGCATAAACGTTGCAACATACTGGCAGACAATTGAATCTCCGTGGCCGCGTAGACTAAGTAAACATTACAACCTACTGCATGACAATTCAATCGTAACAAAAAAGAGCCAAAAATGCCCCTGGCGGACTTCATTGCAGCGATACCTCAAGTTTTCCGTTTGCGCGGTGCCGTAGCCACTAGACCTCTGGTGGCTGATTTTTTGCCACCAATGTCAATAAAAACCTGCCACACGTGTAAATGGCAGCCGCCCCTGCAGTGCGTGCAGCCGGCGGGTTGTAAACATTCGCCAGGGGAGCTGGATGAGTGACGTAAGAATTGAACTGGTGACGCAGGTTGGATGTTGCGCTAAGTGCGTGAGTGCTAGCGATTGTGGAACAATTTTTGGCGGTACTTAGTTCTCAGAATGTCGCTTGATGTTTGCAATATGGTCATAGGAGGCTTATATTAATTTCTTGTTCTGATATTGTGAAGGGTATATCACTTTTCTAATAGTATATCTTCAATTAAAAAGGCAATGGTTCCGGTCTGACTCCAAACGAGCAGATGCTGACATGAATATTCGGACGAAATTAGTTCGAAACTTTGACTAGGATTTGACTCACTGGTTACATACTACCATTTTAACATGCGAGACTTGAACCCGAAAAATCTCTTCCGTCGTCTTGAAATCTCCCATCCTCTTTTTTTTATTGTTATTCGTTTCACTAATGCCTACGGTAGATGGGAAAGCTGAATGTGACTCCAACTATGTTGTGTCACATCTACCATACACAAGCTGTCTGTGCAAAATTTCAACATAAAATTTTAAATGCACCATTGCGATTCTTAGGACTGTGGTCACAATGTGGTTAGAAGAACAATAGCTGTGCTCCTTGTGCTAGTAGAGCCTGTTATCGCACACGCGGACCTCTTTTTGCATTCAAACAGTTAATGAAATAAACGCTAATCTTTAAAAACAGCCATCGAGATATTTTAAAAGCATTTTGAAATTCCAAGCGTAAAATACGAAAGAATCTCAAACTGGAAGCCATTATTGACAGATGTAAAAGTTTTCAAAGTCATCCTGCAATAGGTAGGGTTAACTGGGCCCCGTTTACCATGTGTTCCCGACAGTACTAGCTGCTGTTCCATCTTATGTAAATGATTGGAATGATCTCGTTGGCTCTGCCTTTGTTGGTGCAGGCATTGGCTGCTTTATGCAATTTACAAACAGAGTGATTCTGTAATCTTTTATTCTCTTTCTTTTTTTTCTCTTGCTTTTGCTGGTTGCGTGGGGGTTGATAATCTTGTGACAACCTCCTTTGATAACCTCCGTTCTCACGTCGCCAGTCTAGTGCATTTTAATAACAATAGTTTCCTGAGCATTTCTTATAAGAATTTGCTATTTTATAAATTTGTTCAGTGCTTAGACTTGCTGTGGTCTTGGCATACATGGGAACTCGCAGATTCCTGTCGAGCTGCTGTGGATCGGCTTGGATCAGCTTCTCTGACATGGTGCGCGCTTATAATAATTAATAATAATATTAATAATAATAATTAGCTTTTATTAAGAACACAATGCTTATGTCCCTTCCCGCTTCATAACGGTTAGGACGGGCGATGAGCCCTGGTTTGATGATGCTTGAAGGAGGGCGCACCAGTTAAAGCTGTAGGCATAGGCCCGTTGGCGTACTAGCCTGTCTACTGTTGACTTTCAACTTTTCAGGGAACAGCGGCGTCGTCTGGTGCTACTTATGAGGAAGCTGGGAGGGAGCACAATTTGAGGTCCAGAGGTCCAGGGAGTTGTTAGCCTCGTCTGTTAGCCCACATAGGTGGTGATCCACCTTGAAGAGCGCTGTGCTTGGTGTGAGCTCTTCTGTGCCTCCTTTAATTGGTACTGGTGGTGATCCTGTTGCGGACCCCGCTGCCAAGGCGGACCTTTTGTTGCGCTACTTTGATGGGAAGGAGAGCCGGGACCGGGTGCGCATTCCTTTAGCATGTGATCCCGAGCCGAGGTTCTCCGGTTTTGCTTTCAGATCCTCTGAAGTGCACCGCCTTCTCCTTGACCTGGACCTCTATGGGGGCACTGATCCGTCGGGTATGTTTCCTTTCTTTTTACGGAGGGTGGCTGGTGTGCTCGCAGCCTCGCTTGCTTCCGTATTCTGTCGAATGTTACGGCTGGGCTCTTTTCCGGAGTGCTGGCGTGTTGCCCATGTGACGCCTGTTCCGAAGGGCTCGGTTTCATCCCGGACCTCTGATTATAGACCCATCTCAATCACACCTGTTTTGTCGAAAGTTTATGAGAGGTTGGTTGCGTCGAGATTGAGTTGCTTTCTTGAAAAGCAGGGTGCCCTTCCCCCAACACCGTATGGTTTTCGTAACGGCTTGGGAACCTGTGATACTCTGCTTCACATTTCTCATGTGCTTGCAGTTGGCTCTTGATGGGGGTCATGAGGCAAGGTTGGTACAGCTTGACTTTGGTGTTGCTTTTGATCGCGTGAATCACCTTGGGCTGCTCCATAAGCTGAGATTAATGGGTATTGGTGGTTCACTTCTCGCGGTAATTAGTCAATTTTTATCTGACAGACGTCAATGTGTAGTTGTTGATGGGAAGAGGAGTGAGTTTTTGGATTTGGTTTCTGGTG
>LQNS02278160.1:13919147-13933233 GCA_001587735.2 Parhyale hawaiensis
CCCGGCATTAGCAAACCTTCCGTCCCTAAATTGGACTTCTTCCACTCGCTTCCGTACTACAGCGAAGCCTTGTGGGTGCAGTAAACACACTGAAAATGTTCCTCTCTGAAGCCTACCCACATATAAACTTCAAATTTTCTTATAAAAACACATTTACTATAGGGTCCTACTTTAAATTCAAAGACAAACCACCCACACCACTGCTGTCAGGTGTTATATACCGTTTTAAATGCACAGGATGCAACGCCTTGTACTTCGGTAGCACTGGACAACATTTCAAAGCCCGTATTGATCAACATTTAAGTATATCTAGTCGAACCGGTTTACCACTAGTAAAATCATCCCATTCATCCCATCCCCCGCCTACATGCTGAACAAAACAACCATCCCATCAGCAGGAATAACTTCTCAATCATAGCCTCTTCCAATCCTATCGAGCTGACAACGCTAGAATCCGTCTACATCCATAGGAACAGACCTAACCTAAACATTATGACCTCAGCTGTACCGCTTCATACTGTTCACCAGTAGACTCACATCGGCCGACTGTACAAGAGCTGACATCCGGCCTCTCCACGTAGCTCCGCTCATTTGCCTTTTAGACCTCCTCCCGACCTCACCAATGCTCCCCTAACTACGAATGAATAAATAAACAATAATTTTAGATAGATTCTGTACATTTTTCTGAAGATGGGATTTGTCCTTCCCGAAACGTTAAATTTTATTTGCTTGTCAACGCGTTTACTTAGTATTTTAATGCTCTAGTTTGAAGCCACTAAAACATTAATCTATATATATATATATTGTGCCCGTATGATATTGCCCAAAAATTTCCAAACAGTTGGGATTATGTGGGGAGTGGAAATATGCGCTGAATCTGTTATAAGCTTTTGTAGGCAAAAAACTAAGTGTCCTGAGGTACATGCGTTGATGTTATAGGCATAAAACTGATAGTAGCGTTGGTGTTCGTATATACATTCTGGGGCAGAAAAAAACAAGAACCAGCAGAAATTCGAGGGGCTCCCAAGTTCTCGCAGGACATCTGGGTTTCAAAGTATCGAAAAAGTTTAATTGCAAATCGTTAAGAAGACGAGCGAGGATTGGCGAGTGGGAAGTATCGTTTTATTGAGGACAAAAAAGAAAAAATATCCAACTATACGCTGCTGAGGATCGAGGGAACTCACTGGGTGTTCAACCAATAGGATTCAAGGAAATTTGAGGAAGTGTAGGACGTGAGCTACCATAGGTTGATGTGGACTACCCAGGCAAAATAAATCGTCGAGCGACAGTCGTAGGACTGCTGATAATTGCTGCAACATGTGTTGAGGAATCGTCGAAGAACTACTGGGTGCGAGTCGCTATGTCCCTTTTTTGGGCCGAATTTCATAACTCATTTAGACGGTCGGCCGTCACAGTAAATCGCTGTACGCACGACTCATTACAGCGATTCCTCGGATACATTTTGACTATTGTCAGCAACTGCGCGGCTCATTTCAACGATGCGCGGTTATAGCCACGAGTTATATTGCTTCTAAAAATATAGACACGTACTGCAATTTACAGCTCGTATCGACAGGCTTGCTACTCAATGGGAAAGTTTACTTTGTTCGACTAAACGTTGAATTAGTCTGGCAAGTACTGAAAATATAGTGATTTTTAGTGCTTGACTCACTATTTTACGTTTAGTTAAACTAACTAAGCACTCTTTGTGTATTAAACCCGACAATACGAGTTTAAATTGAAGTACGTGCCTCTATTTTAGATGCTAATGTAACAAGTGATCATATATTGCATCAGGAATGAGATTGTGGGAACCCGAACGGGCGATATATCTCGAACTGAGTAGTGACCAGAACTTGGAACCGATCCGGACTATTTATAACATGGGCAAACAGATAGTTGCTGCTGGAGAAGCCCCTTATTACCGAATGGTTCAACCACTGCCTCCAAGATCTCCACGCCTACTCTTCGTGACGTCATAGTCACGAGAACTGAACAACTAGTAACATATCAAAGCCGCGAAGATTATTGGTAAAGATTGGAAGGAATTACTATTCTTTCTTTTGTTATTTTATAGAATATCACTTCAACCGTTTAGTTTTAGTACGCAGATAATGATCTAGTGAACCTGTCCCACAGGAGAAGAGTAGCAGAGCTATGTACGTTTTATAAGGTGTACAATAATGAGAGGAATTGGTTGTATTCTTCTCTCCTTGCCCTGAAGGTTTTTTGGAGAGAGACTCGTGTTGGGTGCGGAGCGCACTCTTTCACTTTGGAGGCTGCCAGATGTCGAACTAATCAGTTCTGTCGGTGCTTCGTGCCCTAGTCGGCTAAGGTTTGGAATTTGTTGCGGCATCAGCTTTTGGTCGTATTGTCCTGCATTCGTTCAAGTCAGCTGTTAATGTTTTTTTTTTGCTGAATTTCCTTTAGCTGCGTTTTAGGCTTCCCGGTGTTGCAAGATGCTTCATTTGGGTTGTATTACCTGTCCGTGGGAGCTCAAGCGTGAAGTTTTAATAATAATGTGAAAATGTGCCAAAAAGCATACTTTCAACTAAAGACAAAACTCCGATATCTGCATTACAACTTTCGATTGATATTGCTAATATGTACCGTAGTTCCTGTATAGTGAAGATCTACTCATTCACATTCTGAATCAGCCAGATAGTAATCCTTCGCTATTGCGAAAAACAAATTTTATACTACCGGTAGTCTTTTTGAGATTCTATGAAAGTACTGAAACCAATAAATGTTTCATGTCAGTCCTGCAAGACAAGGTGCGTGAGCGTAAAAATTCAAAACGCTCTTGGTAACTGCTCCATAACTTCCACCATGAAACCAAAAATGTAGAGGGCTGCTGCATAGAGTTTGAGCCTATTCCTAGCACAATCGTCAGAGTTGAATTTGTAATGTACCTCAAAAATTTCATTTCATTCAATGAAGCTGATTTAATGGCGTTTACTTAAATTGAATTGATCACAGGGAAATTTTCTTATAGCTACTTCTACGATAACAGAGCTGGGAACAAATACAAAGCCCTTCCCTTGCTCAACTTCAGAAATGCGCTCTAGCCGCTTCTGACAATACTTGCGCCGATCTTACACCCCCAATCTTATCCCAGCAATTGAACACTTCAAACGTACCCCTGACTCGGAAAATCAATGCCAACACTAACGTTAAATTCTTGTTTGGCAACGTTTAGAGCAAAACAAACAAGATTAATGAAGTGCAAGCTATAGCAGCCACTCTTGCATATGACGTTATTGCACTCAATGAAACATGGATCGAGTTTTCAAACATGAATCTTTAAGCAGAAGTTGCATCGAAAGGCTACAAACTGTTCAAAATAGATTTTGACTTATGACAAAGTCCCCCATCAACGGCTTATGAAAAAATTGGAAGCCCACGGCATCCAGGGAGACTATTTCCGAAGGGTCAAGGCATGGCTTACGTGTCGGCACAGCGAGTGAAGCTTGAAAGAGAGACGAGCGCCTGGACGCAGGTGTCATCAGGGGTTCCACAAGGTAGCGTGCTTGGCCCGCGTCTGTTCTCAATGATCTCGATCTTAACATCCGTAGTAAAATCAGCAAATTTGTGGACGATTCTAAACTATGTCATCCTGCCTCAAAAAGAGCCGAGCTCCAACAAGACCTTGACCACCTCATGGAATGGAGCGCAACGTGGCAGATGAACTTTAATGTCGACAAATTGTCAGTGATGCACATAGGACTGGTGAACCCTTCAACCCCATTGAAAATGAACATGACAGTATTGGCTGCTGTCACCCAACAACGTGACTTGGGGATCACTATTACAAACAAACTGCAATACAGTAAGCAAGCTGACAAGAGTGTGAAAATGGCAAGCAGAGTATTCGGATTCATCACCAGAAATTTAGTATAAAAATCCAAAGACATCATCGTTCCCTTGTACAAGGCATTAGTGCGGTCATACTTAGAATTTGCTGTTCAATTCTGGTCGCCACATCTGTGCAAAGATATCGATAACATGGAAAGAGTCCAACGCAGAGCAACGAAATTTATACCTCAGCTGCGAAACAAACCGTATGAATGTCGCTTAAAGGAACTGGGTCTGATCTCTCTCGAGAAAAGACGACTCAGGGGGCAACTAATAGAAACATTGAAATATTTGAATGGCTTCAACGACGTATCTACAACGGGACTCTTTGAAAGAGACCTAAATGATCGCTTGCGAAACAACGGTCAAAAACTCAAGCAGAAAGCTCGAAGAACTACCTTAAGTCAGCAGTTCTTTCCGTATTTCATAGTCAGCATTTGGAATAGACTCCCTTCCGACGTTGTTAGTGCGGAATCAGTCAACGCGTTTAAAAATCGTCTTCACTTACATTGGGAGAGACATCCCCCACAGCTAAAGATTCCTCTTCCAGGAGTCGCAAACTCTTAACGGCCAAAGCTTCCGAGGCCACCTTAATCCGTCTTTTTGTCTCTCCCGCTCCCGCTACACAGTTTGACATCTCCAAGCTCCGCATAACAGAGGCTCTTGATCGTGCTTGCGTGCATTCATGATCGTCTCTTTAGCAGGGATTCTTTCCCATTTTTTCATTCTCTTTTCTCCAGTCCTCTATACCCTACTAACATAATGGCAATAGTTCATAGAGGGCCAGGGCGTAGGTTCCAGTGTCTCTTTGGTAATGGGCCTATTGGTTCGTCAACTACCGTCTATCTAATCTAATCTAATCTCATATGCTATAATATATGTGTCCTGTTTCTGTGCACAGTACTGAGATATCAACATCCCAATTTTTAACTGATTAATTTTGAACTCATTTTCATTAACTTCGAACTGTTGGTGTACGTACGTCGGGAATGGCTCCGGGGGGGGGGGGTCGATATAACGGGGTATATATGGAAGTACGGAGATCATATATAGATGTAATTAATTAATATATATTGATAAAAAATTTGAAAAATCAATTATGATATTCTTACTGTATATTAATGATTAATTACGAATGATCCAGTTGATCATTATCGGAAAAAAGCACATGTCAGAATTGTGACTAAAATAATATCTAAAGAATGCATATAACAAATAAGCCATGTCCCCAAGGAGCGAGCTATTCCCCAACCTAACTAAAAGACTTAGCGATTGGGTCTCATACTGCAGCTGGATCAGTAAAACACACATAAAGATTTCACAATATATTGGAAAAGAGCAAGGAAATTTAATATAAGGAGGAAGCCACATGAAAGCGATAATTAAATAGCCATTTTGACGCACTTGGATACAGATTTGAATCACAACTGATACCGGTCATAATTGAACAGTTCACAAGTACTCCGGAGATATATTTATGTGTAACTTCGACCGCAAATATTTTAAAGGTTGAGTACCATCGAAATATTGAGCCAGGTGGCAAAAACAGTGCTCTCAGACCGCGAAGATGTAATACAATGCATGTAAACAAACGTTTTATCATATCAATGCTGTGTTCACGAGAACTCCGGGAAAAAGACTACTATAAAAAATTCCTCGTTCAGAGGAGTTTTTAAAGTTTGTTAGGTCTAGCGGTTATCCCGTCGGCACGGTTGCTGCTTGTGAACCGTAGTCGGATGTCAGGCTGGTTACCGCTGCAGTCCCAAATTTCAGAAAGTTCGAGCCAGTCTTGTTTCGTTTCCTCCAGTCGGTGTCATTGTTTAATTGTTCTTTCTTGATACGATTGGCTCATTTATAAACTTGCCCTAAATGGATAAAAATCTAAACTCTGATGTATCGTGCACTCCGAACCATCGCAGTGTCGTCGTCTGCTGTCGTCATTGTAGGACCTGCCGCATCAGCTGATGGAGCATCACCGTGATCTTCTGATCTTCTTTCCTTTGACTCTCTACCTTGCTGTCTTGTATGCCCGCCGGTCGGCCGTCTTGCTATTTAGCTTCTATTAGAATAAAGGGTTCTAAAATTATCTTTATTAGCTCTTGGGGCTTTCTAGTATTGGGGTTTAATTACCCTATTGAGCTCCTGTTGCTACATCTACTTACCTGAACCTCCTTTCCTCTGTTAACTTCTTTCTATTACTCTACGCGTCCACTGGACACTGACGGCAATGAACTGTTAGG
This sequence comes from Parhyale hawaiensis, assembly GCA_001587735.2. Taxonomy (NCBI): domain Eukaryota; kingdom Metazoa; phylum Arthropoda; class Malacostraca; order Amphipoda; family Hyalidae; genus Parhyale; species Parhyale hawaiensis. The sequence goes on from LQNS02278160.1 coordinate 13,925,243, forward strand.
TGAGTGTCTGTATAGATGCGAGAGTAAACAGTGTGAATTTGGCGAGTGCAGTTTCGTCGTGGCGCGCCGGGCAGTTTAATATATAAAACTATTTTGTTTCAGTACATGGGTGTAACCGAGTGCTGCCGGCAGTGGCCTTATGCAAAGTCGCAGGGAGAGCGGCGCCGTGTACACGGCTATATACTCTTATATGCTAGGTTGGTATGGGTGATGAGAGGAAGGAGCACATGCTATATTATATCATTGTTGATCTCGAAAGCTGAGCATGCAGCCCATGAAGAAACTTTCTTTCTCTTTGACAGTGCCATGCGAACTTAACTAACGCAAGCTGCCGCTTGCTACCCGCTGTGAGTGGCCTCTTTACTCGTGACCGGTATCTTCTCCCACCGCTTCTATTCGAATGGAAAATTGATGCAACTGTTCTGTGGATGGACGTGGAGGAATTCACTAACGAGGAATCAGCGTTTGTGTAGAGATCACGCCAGACAAGTTTGTCCTGTTCTGCTGTCCCGATGCGGTGTCACTTCGGCTGTGCTTCGTTTAACAACCGTCACTGGAACCTGAAGATTGTCGCTTGAAGGCCGCTTAGAATCCTCGAATTTCTACATCTGTGCATTGACGACCTGTGTACTGTTCGGAGGAATTCATTCTCAGTTAGTACCAAGCAAATTTAACTTAGTTTCCTTCATTTGCAGCAATTCATTGTTTATTACTGTGTTAAATTGCTTAACTTTGGCATTTTAGATCATATTTGGTGATTAAATTCTTAAAGTGAACATTTTAGAAGTTTACCTCAAATCGGTTGCAACTGTTAATCATTAAACCTCTATCGACGTTGGACGGATTATTTTGTCGCTATTTGCAAAATTGTTTCCGACCGAAGGGACTATAATACAGTGTCGGACCTTCCAAACTCCGGTAGTTTTATCGCCATTTAGGACTTGTTGCTTCTTTTGAGAAATAAATTAAAGTCTGCCTGTAGGCAGCTAACCGTCAATAGTGGATTTGTTACCCTATCCATTTAATTTTCAACGCCACATTGGCTAAGCAAGTTATAATCATTAATTTCTTAAAACCATTTGTTGACCCTCCGATTTCGTATTCTAAACCGCACAACCTTTAGACTACAGAGATAGTTAACTCACCATAGATCGGTGCGTGCTCCCGCAGGCATCAAATAACTCTTTTCACCACATGGAAAATAAATGCAGTACAATATTAGTCTAATCTTTATCATGATTGTCTAAATGTTAAACTAAGGCATTTTTCAGATATTTCTTTTTTTTAAAGCGCGATAAGAGTGCATCAACAGACGACAAGCTTTATTTTTTTATGTATGCACATATACCCTTCCTTAACCTTAAAACATTTACCACAAAAAAAATCTAAAAACCTTTTCTGTCGGTTTCTCTGCAGTAATTCCATTTCTATCAGTGCAATAATACTCCATATTAGTCGACTAATGACACCATGGCCTGCTCTCACTTTGAGACACATCACTTGCCAATAAGAGAACAAGTGAATCACATCGCACTGGGAAGGTCCAGTGACACACTTGCTTGAATACTTATTTAACACTGAGAAGTAGACAGTACAGAGAGAGAGTTTCTGCCTTGACGTTGTAATTTTTTCATCTCCTCCCCGGACTGCAATTACCGAAGTGATGACGTTCCTACGCAGACCTCTCTGAAAAATGGGCTGCAACTGAAGTCTATTGTCTACTCCATTACTTGCATTTGAACTCGCGGGGACTGCAAATACTTCCTATTCTTCACGCACAGAATTGTTATTTTAAGTTCGTGCGACTTTTAAAGAAGCAAACACTCTGGATCTATTTAACATAAACAACACGTTGCCTCAATCACGATGCTCTTGCTGCATCTTGAGGGAACATTGATTCTTTTACGACTGCCAACTTTGACACGTATATCACGGAGATCACTGCGGTTCGTATTGGACACATTTATTTGATGAGTACACTGCAAAATTGTTTGTGCAACTCGAGATCATACCGTAGGCAACATACATAACACAGACATAGGGCACATATTAGCATTTATGTCACGTTGGGACAAGCACGTTGAAGCCACGTTGAACGGGAGAAGTTCGATAGTTGAGACTATAGAGAACAGTTCTCAGAAAAAAATGCTAGCGCGTTTGACAACTAAGCGGTGCCCAAGGCACACGGTGTTCACTCGAGGAAGGTATTCACAGGTATTAGCAGGAAATCGACGATGATCAGGCGACACATAGTTACATCGCTCAGCGGCAACAGGCTGGACTAACAACATTTAAGCTTCAGCGACGATACACATTCACTGCCAGAACGCACCTCGCGCTGAGTAATGTCAATTCTGGATGTTTCGCAGTCAGCAAAACTGCGGATTAAGTAGACTAAAGGATCGAATATCCACAAAATGTAGAGCCAGGAGGAAAATAATTGTAATGGGACGCGTCCCCTCTCCCCTTGACGGAGAGGGGAAAGAGGGAACACCAAAACGTGCGTCTGATTGTGGCTCTACCTCCTCACTGCCGTCTTTATTCTATAGAGCCCAAGTTCTGAACCACTGTCGATTGTTAGAGTGAGTTTGTTAACGCTATAGAGTCCCGAAGCCGAATATGAACACACGCGCTTGTTTCCAAGGCGCTCAATCTCGTGACACTGAGCAGATGCCACTACTACCTTTAACGGCTTTGGGTGTCGAACATTCTAATTTTGAGCTCGAATGTTGAACACTACATTCTTACTTTATAAACCTATTTTACAGAGACATTAAATACTTCCTATGTGTTTGCGTAGTCGTGCAAACCTATATTTATATATGTACATATTTTTTGTTAATCTATGTTTTCATAACATTTTGCCTCCCTTCAACTGAGAAAAATTGTGGGGCTTGACTAAAGGAAAAAGCATCACAATTTTTCAATGTTATGGTACCTATGAATGTTGTATGTAATAATTCCTTTAAGTACTCAGAGCATGAATCTTGCATATAATTAAAAAAATTGACTCACATCATTAACCCATTATATTTCAATATCATCCAAACGGTGTCACCTAACAATACTTTTGGATACCAATGTGTGTGAAAACAAAATACAAAATGCACAACCTCCATGAACATAGACATAAACGACAGTTACCTGTAATGAAAATATTGCATTGCATTGTAGATAAGACGCAAATAGAATGAACAATACATCGCAAATCTGAAAACAAAAGAGGGTTTACAATGAACTCGCATGACAGACTGGCGTTCCTTACATTCACGCGCACATACACGGTAAACGAAGTAAACAATGCAGAACCCATGGTACCTTCTCTCACGGTACTCCCTTAACACATCTTTATTGAACAACCCTTCATGGTTTTGAAAGAAAGGCGTAGTTGGACAATTTCCCGTGGCGCTTATGATTTGTCACTTATAAACGTGCCAGTTCAGCTAAACTTGATCGAATATAGGGTACAATATCGGCAGTAAAACTTTTGGTTTCAGATATACAACAATCACGGGTCAACTTCTGCGAGAACCTACAATTAATTATTTCAATTATATTCGTATCTCAGCCTCACGAAGCTCATTCAAGACGAAAACTTCGCAGTGTATGTCGAAAAGTTGGATGCAAAGCTAAGCTCAGTCGTATAGTTTCTTATACATCACTATCCGTATACAACACAATTGGTGCTATCGTTTCAGTGCGGCATTTTGGAAAATACAGTGCCTAGGCGCAAGTATTTGCGCAACTCTATTTTTTATGTATTTTAAAAATTTGAGGGACTGCTTTAGAATAATTAATACAGGAAGTTTATATACCATATACATAATAGAATATGTAAACAGAACAGTCAAATGTGCACTTAAAACAAAAAAAAAATTCTTTTGAAACCATTCTTTCGTTAAATTTGCAGTATGCTTGCGGTCGTTGTCTTGTTGGAAGGTCCACCTGCGCCGTCCGTAGATTTGTTTTGCACTTGGAAGCATCTTCTTCTCTAATATCTCCCTGTAAATGAAACTATTCATCTTGCCATCGATGATATGAAGATCCCCAACACCATGGGCAGTAAAGTAACCCCACACTATGATGCTGCCCCTCCATGCTTCACGGTAGGGATGGTGTTCTTGGGGTCATAGGCAGTACCACGTTTCCCTCAAACATGACGAACTTCGTTTCGGCCAAAAAGTCCAATTTTAGTGTCGACAGATCATGAAACCCCTTCCCAAAACTCATTTCCTTCGTCTAGGTGGTCTTCGGCAAATGTCTTTGACATGTTTTGCTGTAAGAAAAGGAGTTTTGCCAGTACGGTTCAATTCCCTAACAATAGTTTTCTTGCTGACATGCAGTCCCTGAGAGGCCAGTTCACTCTGAAGGTCATCACGAGTTGTCATGGGGTCATTAGTCACCTTACGTAGCATGTAGCACCGAGGACGACTCATGATCTTACGCGGAGCTTCAGCTTTTGGCAGGTTGGAGACCGCCCCAGTCACTTGATGCATGCGGACTATTGCTCCAACCGTTGAAAAAGGAACACTTACACGTTCTGCTATTACTCTATAAGTTAATCCCTCACTACGAAGTTGAATTATCCGTTTACGAGTAGCTTCAGGGATTTTGTTAACTTTGGGTATTGTAGTGAGAGTGTGCGCGACTTCAACGAGGTCTAGAGAGGTAATGATTGGGCCGGCTGTGGTTTGTTTACATTACATTTGTTTCGAGACGTTTCGTGAACGTTCTAGAATAATTTCCAAACTAATTTATTCAAAGTATACTATTATACTATGCTGTTACGCGATTTCGATCATACCAAGGAGGGCTATGCGGAAGCTGTTGCCTTACTGCGAAGGACGTACGGCAAACTTAAACTTCTCATTCAAGCCCGGTTATACGCCCTATTCGATCTCGAGTCACCTCACCCGAATGCAGAGGCATTGGGAAGATCTCGATCTCAGTACGAAGCTCACATTCGAGGCCTCAAGAGTCTTGGGGCAAACGTCGTTGAGTCAGGATGCATATTTGCTGCAATTCTACTACCGAAGCTGCCTACAAAGATAGCGAACAACATCACCAGGGCGTTTAAGAGCGAGCCTTGGACTTTAGACGAACTCGGAGCGCCATCGAGATGGAGATAGACAATTTAAGTGCAGCTGGTGATGTAGAACAGCCATAGCGTTCAAGTGGAACCTTGAACTACTACAAACGGGAAACTCCTCCATAAAGCACTGTTGCTACAGTGGCAGGTACCAGGTCGTCCAGGAATCAACAAATTGGTAATTGTCCATTTTGTTCAGATAATCATTATCCACTAAATTGTACGAAATATGCAACTACCGTAGCAAAGAAATATAGAATAAAAAAAAATTCGCCTATGCTTCGATTGTCTGCGTTCAACTCATGCTGTAAAAGACTGTCGTATAAGGCAAACCGTAAATCATGCTGCAAAAGGCATCATTTGTCTATATGTGATTCTAAAAGTGGTCAAAGTGCTAGTGAAAGCAAAACTGTCGGCGCTAGCATTCTAGCTATGTCGAAGCCAAACCATGTAGGCGTAAGTAGTATTTTGCCGACAGCAGAGCTATCATTTCAGTCAGGTAATGGTATCAGTAAGATTAGCTTTCATTACTCAAAGCGCTTCTGATTCTCTGGGCTTAATTTCACAAACTACTGTAACGTTAGCTATTGTAGGATTTGGTACTTCCATGGAGGCTAAAAATTATCCACTTGTTAAATGCGCAGTCAATTCTTGTGAGGGGCCTATACAATTCGATGCCATTGTCGTGCCTTCTTTGCCTATAGTAAATTGCAAATGACTGGAAGAGATAACTTAGTGAAAGAGTTGCAAGCAAAGGGTTTGTTACTTGCTGATCAAGCTCCAGGAGATTCGTGTACTCATTTGGGCATGGTAATTGGCGTAGATTCTTACTTCAAATTTGTATATGCCTTTAATGTACGGGACTCTGTCTATGCAATTCCTTCAAGAATAGGAAATTTAATTGCTGGTACTGCAGCTTGTAAAGATACAACAGTTTCTTCTGTTGTTACTGTCTTATTACGCATTTCTAGTGCTGACGTTGATCATTCTCAGTCGGATAAGAGTCTTAGCGATACTTTGAAACAAGGTTGGGAACTGGATCAAATTGGCATTTGTGACGATCTAAAATTTGTTAAAGATCCAGTTTTAACGGAGTTCGAAGATTCGATTACGTATGAAAACGCAAATATGCGGTATCGTTACCTTGGAAGCCAAATCACCCACCATTACCTAGCAACTATAGTTTAGCCGCAAGGAGACTGCAGTCGAATTCAGCTTCTTTGAAGAAGATTCCTGAGAAACTTTCTCTTTACGATCAAATTATCAAAGATCAACTGAGTGCTGGATTTATAGAGAAAGTAGAAGATTCAGTTGCACCTACGGGCAAAGTTCATTATTTGTCACATCATGCAGTCGGTAAAGATTCAGCTACAACCCCATCGCGCACAGTATTCAATTGCAGCGCAAAGGAATCGAAGCACTCTCCTAGTTTGAACGAGTGTCGGTATGGTGGACTATCATTAATTAATGACATGTGTTCTATACTTCTAAGATTTCGCTTTAAAAAATTTGCGTGCACAGCAGACATTTCGAAGACGTTTTTGCAGGTAGGATTAAATCTAAGCGACCGAGACAGTACACGATTTCTAAGGCCAGAAGATCCAAAAGATCCGCTCAGCAAAGTTCTAACCTATCGGCTTAGAGTCGTTTTGTTTGGAACCACATGCTCACAATTCCTACTAAATGCTACAGTTCTTAATCATCTAGAACGTAACGATAATGAAACCAGTCGCAAGGTAAAACGTGATATATATGTCGATGATATACAGACTTCTTTTGACGAAGAAACACAACTGGTTGAATTTTAAGGTAAGTCGAGAGAAATCATGGATGATGCCGGATTCCCGTTGAGGGAATGAACAACCAATTCGGAAGTTCTCTCAGAGATTTTGCAGTCGAACGGAGGTGGTAAAGCAGATAATTCAAAATGCAGGGTGCTTGGTTTAACTTGGGATACAGAGAAAGATTTATTAAATTTCAGCATACCACAGTTGAACGAAGCTTCAAGGTCAAAGCGTGAACTAGTAGGGGAAATACTGAAAGTGTACAACCCATTAGGCGTAGCTTTACCGGTCACCATACGCGGACGCATTCTAATTCAAAAGTTGTGCATATCGAATGTTGGTTGGGATGAAAGTGCTAATCCCGAAATTCTTTCAGACTATATTAATCTAGTTAGACATTATGCATCACTACGTGAATTTGAATCGCCCAGCCAATTGTTCTGCAAAAGAGCAGTAATTCTAAACGTTTTTGCAGATTCGAGTACTCTTGCCTACGGCGCAGTGGCATTTTTCTCTTCAGTCACTCAGCCCCAATTTGTATTTGCAAGGGCAAGAGTAGCGCCAATAAAGACAGTAACTTTGCCGAGACTAGAACTTTTGGCGTTGGTTCTCGCTGTCCGAGTAGCGAAATTCGTTCAGTCTTCATATTCGGAGGAAGTAACCATTGCGAGCGTTAATATATACTAGCTGTACCCGTGAAATTTTCACGGTCTACCTGGCTTATAATTATTATATACCTATACCGTGTGTGCTCCTGACCCAGTAGTCCTTGCATATAGGTATATCCTCCTGACCCAGCAGTCTCTGCATAGATATATATATATATATAAATCAATTCATTACTGCGGAATTTCCACCTGAAAAGCCTCGGCAAGAAAGTTTCACGGTCTGCCACGCTTTCCACATTTTGGGATACTGATGTCCGTTCAGGGTTACACCTATGAAAAATCGTTGATAACGTTAGAATAGAAATTTAATTTCCTTTTCAAGGTAATATAAGCCATTTTCCTACGTATGATAGTATTCAAGCAATAAGCGAAAAACTAACAAAAACATGGGAGAACGGAACATTTTTGGCTAAGTTACCAACTTTGAGAAGCTCCCCCCCCCCCCCCCCC
>LQNS02278160.1:13936444-13950853 GCA_001587735.2 Parhyale hawaiensis
CAGCTTCCCGATGTCATTGAATCTCTAATTTCCTTCCGTCTATTAGTGATGAAAAGCGTGACACACACCGCAGGTAGGTAGGTAGGTAGGTAGGTAGGTAGGTAGGTAGGTAGGTAGGAACAAGCGTATTAATATATAGATTCCGATAGCATAATAGCGCTATATTGGGTTCATTCAGAGAAAACGCTCAAGCCTTTCGTTCAGAACAGAGTGACAGAAATTTGCAACACGCTGCCTCAGGCTAAGTTCTTCCACGTCAGCGGGAAAAATAACCCTGCGGATTTGATCACGCGAGGGATCAGTTCAGAGAAGATTTTATATAACGAACTGTGGAGTTGCAGACTCCACTGGCTATATGAACAAAATGGTTCACTTTCTTTCGCAGAACATTGTCAACAATCTATTGGAGCCTTGCCATTAAGTGGCTGAGATCTTTGAAAGCGCTGCTCAGACAGAAGCTTTTAGTAGCAAATCAGAAAATGTGAAATTTGTCTTAGATGCAGAACGTTATAGTTCTTTTGACAAATTGTTGGGTGTACTAACTATGGTTGCGTTTGCTGCTGCCAAATTTAAACGTAGACTTACGAAGGTTGCAAACCTGGATCTTTCATTCTGTCGTAAACGAGCGCTTGCAATGCTGATTATGTATTATCAGAGGTTGTATTACTCAGAGGTATACCAGTATTTGTCTGGTAATTCGAGACAATGTCCAACTGTCATAAAGCAATTAGGATTGTTTCTAGGGGAAGGAATCATCAAAAATCGAAGTAGACTTCAATTTTCTGATTTAGACAGTAGTGCAAAGTATCGAATTCTTCTACCATGTAAGTCTCCGTTGACAAAGCTCATCATAAGTGACATACATTCTAAGAAATTCCATGTAGGTGTGAATGATGTATTATGTACAGTTAGGAAGACTTGCTGGATACCTAAAGCTCGACAAACTATTAGAAGCGGGTTACGAAACTGTGTACGATGCAAGCGAGCTCACGGTAGACCGTTTGCACAGCAAATCTATGTGTTGGCGCGATCGATGGATTTGCGCGATCGATCGCGCTGAGCAAACGATCGATCGTTCAAATTTTAAAATGAAAAAGAAAAAACAACCAGTCCTTGCCTCCCCTAACCTACCCGACATTAGACCCGAATATAGTCCAACTTACCCGAAATTACGGCCTAATACCTACAACATCCACCGTTTGCGCAGCACGATCGATCGATTGTCCAAATCCATCGTTCGCGCACGACATATGCACCACTACCCAAGAAACGAATAACACAAGCACGACCATTTCAGGTAACTGGTTTAGATTACTCAGGTGCTTTAAATATTAAAGACAAAGCTGGTAACATTGTCAAGGGCTACATATATTGTTCTAACATGTGCTGTCACACGTGCAATCCACCTTGATTTAGTAGAGTCTCTTTCTGTTTCTGTCTTCTCATGTGTTTTCCGGAGATTTGTAGCAAGACCATATCCTCAACTGCTGATTTCTGACAACGCTTCTACTTTTCTTGCCGCAAAGAAAACTTTGTCTAATCTATCATCAAATCATGAGGCTCTAGGTACCTCGGGCAGAAAAGTGTCGAATGGAAATTTATAACTAAACGCGCTCCATGGACCGGCGGTTTTTGCGAACGCTTGATAGGTTTGACAATGCGAGCATTGAAGTCAGTTCTAGGTAACTCTCTGATTTCCTTGAGTGATCTCTACACTTTGATTGTTGAAATAGAAGCAGAATTAAACGACAGACCGTTAACTTACGGGTCCAATAACGTTAATGACTTGAACGCGCTTACTCCATCACACTTGTTGAAAGGATACAGATTAGATTCGTTCCCTGAAATAGTAAATTACAAAGAAAATGCCGACCCTAGTTACGGAAAGAAAAATCATCTGAACAATCTGTCAAAAACATTGTAAGTTAGGCTATCCCAGTTCTGGAAGAGATGGCGCAATGAATACCTTGTAGCTCTACGTGAACGTACCTCAAATTCTCTATCATCCTGCGCTGAACGCGTGTGCGTCGGGCAGGTAGTTTTAATTCACGACAACCTAACTGTCAGAGCTCGTTGGAAACTGGGTCTCGTCATAAAACTTTTCCCTAGTGCTGATGGCATTAAACGTTCAGTTGCGCTGAAAACGAAAAATGGCTCAACTAACCAACCCATAACAAAGTTGTATCCATTGGAAGTAGAAAGCAGTTGAGAATTCCCTGAACCGGGCAATAATTGTACGGCCACCTCTGCTCCCAAACCTAAGCGTAAGGCTGTTCTACGAGCATTAGAGAAAATTGCTGAATGTGATATTTGAAACAAAATGCATTTGCTTGGGGCGGGAGTATGTTGGAAATTGGTCGAAGATTCTACCTATCCTGCCTCCTTAAAACAGCAAAGAGGCAACGGAGTGGAAGATAAAGCACGATAAACCGGGTCGCGCATACAGCGTCGTGATCGGCCCCTCTTCGTACCTCTGTTGCTCCTTTCCGTCCTCCACTCTCTGCTGATTCTCAATTCTTTACCTTTGCTTCTTTCCCGTCTTGCTGTCGCCGTGCTATGTGAGAAATACGAAGTGGTAGAAGTTAACACTTTTAATAATTGCCTGTCATTCTTTTTAGAGATCATTATTCTGCTGTACCCACGTCTGTCCCTTCATTAGATGTTTATGCACTGCACACGTTTCGCCTCTATAGTCAGCTACGTCTTGTCTATCGTGCACATTATTCGTCATTCATCTAGCTGTTGATTAATGTTCAAGAATTTATTAAATACCTCCTATTTTCGTTGCTTGAAGATTTACTAAACTTTTAACTAGAAAAGAAAATAAAGGTGTTTTAGTGGTTGTGTTTTAATAAACTGTTCGGCACTTTGAAGTTTTTTGCAACCTGCTATGGTGTACGATCTAGCCACAACAAAGACATTAGGGAGGAGCAAAAACCTGAGCGCAACTGTGATAGGATGGAGCGGTCCGCTCTCGAGAGAACTGCCTCTTCGGGCGAGATCTCTGGTGGGCGAATTTTTTCCTGAACCTTTCAGCAAGAACAGTCTCACGGCAGCCAATGGCGTGGCAGGTCAAAGGCCTCAATGGGAGGGGCGAAGGATGATGGTTTGTGATGGTGTTGCACTCAAAAGCATACCTTGAAAAAAACTATGTAAATTCACAATTTACGTGCCGTGAAGTTTATTCTAATAATTAATAGGCATCAATTAAGGTATGTGATGTACTTGAACTTCGTTTAAATGTGAGTAACATGTGAAAATTAATCGTGTGTTAGCAGTTTATATTGAGTCTGTGTGTATTTTATGTACATGTTATAGGGAGTAAATGTCACCAAGCATATTGCACGCAATGCCTAGCCAATAAGTGAATTGAATCACTCATACATTAAATGGATAGGCTTGTTTTAAGCTATGTTTCACTAGGCCAGGTTCTATTAGTTCAATGGAGAGTAACGTTAAAGAGATGCGTGCATAACTATAGAAGTTTACAACGTTTTATTTCTGAAGTATTACATGGGTTATGTTCTCAGTTCCCTACTCTCTAACTTGACATAACTCAGCTTAGCCGTACCTAGTCTAACCTAGGCTATCGCTATCCTTGCTCAACCCTTATTACCATGGCATAACATACCCCATCTAAGCTAAACATATCTGACATAAATTAACCCTTTTCTGAAACTGCTGATTCATCTCACTTATTGCCGAAGCAGTACGCTGGGTTCATCTTCTTCGTTGTAACACACACACATACATTATTTGTAGACACTGGTCAGTTGATACAGGAAATTGATGGCACATGACGCTTACGACGAATTAGGTTAAAAAAATGTAAAGGCACTGTGCGTTCAAATAATTCACAAAAAGCGTTCTATATGTTCTCATACCCTCGACGATGCACTTACATTGTACTCACATTGTTCAGATGTACTAAAAAGATATGAATGGTTTCGATGTATGATGAGTGCCCAGCAACTTAACTTAAAGCGCGTTCGAGAAGGGCATAAACTCAATGTGCTTAGCTTAATCAAGCGGGACTAAGGGCGTGTTCGATTTAGAGCCTAAAAGTCGAGCTAAGTCAAGCCCACTTGACTCAACTTGTCCGGAACTATTGACAGGAACTTTAGTTTCGTCGTTTTGCTTGGTGTTATAGGTGTTTGATGCGGCCGAAAATGATGAATGATCTACGCTTGATTGATTAGTAGTTCTGTCATTTTGAATATTTGGTAGTGAGTCATAGTGCGAAATCCAAATTCTTTACTTCGTAATAGTGTAGGTGTAAAGTAAGTCCATTGTTAAGGTCCGAAAAAAGCAGCATTTTTTCGCTAACCTAGTTTCTCCCCGAGCGGTAATTTGTTGCTCATCTACAGTCTTAACTGAACAATGGATAGAGACACTACGCGCCTACGCATCACGTACACAGAGACCAGTGTATAATATACGCATGCACTTTTCACACGTATTTCAAGACTAAAACTAAATTCAAGTACATAACATACCTTTATTGATGTCCATTGATAATCAATGGACATCAATAAAGCTATGATAGGGCGTGTTCTATTGGGACCTGAAAGTCGATCTAAGCCAAACCTACTTGACTTAACTGGTCCGAAACTGCAGACAGGTGTCCCGAATTCGTCCCGTTTATCGAAGTTTCATTCAATAAGTCAAAATTTATCACGTGTGAGGCTTCTAAAAACTCATTACTTTGTATAATTGAGATTTCAGTCAGTTCAACACAAGCGAGTCGCTTCTAACACCCAAAACACGACTCAAAACGACGAAGCTGAAGTTCTTGCCAACAGTTCCGAACAAATTAAGTCAAGTGGACTTGGTTTTAGTTCGATTTTTAGGTCCCAATTCGACCACACCTTTAGTCCCGCTTGATTTAAGCTAAGCACATTGAGTTTATGTCCTAATCGAACGCGCATTTAGTTAAGTTGCAGGGCGCTCATCATACATCGAAAACATTCATTTCTTGATAGTACTTCTGAATAGTGTGAGTACAATCGTCAAGGGTATGAGAACATATAGAACGCTTTTTGTGAATGATTTGAACGTACAGTGCCTTAACGTTCTTTAAACCGTAATTCGTAGTAAGCGTAATGTGCCACGAATTTCCTGTATCAACTGACCAGTGTCTACATACAATGTGTGTGTGTGTTACAACGAACAAGCCGAATCCAGCATACTGCTTCGGTAATAAGTGAGATGAATCAGCTGTTTCATAAACGGGTTGATTTAAGTCAGGAATGTTTAGGGTAGATAAGGTAGGTTGAGCCATGGTAATTAGGGTTCAGCAAGCATTACATTAGCCTAGGCTAGATTAGGCACCGCTAGGCTGAGTTATGTCAAGTTAGAGAATAAAAAACTGAGAACATAACCCATGTAATACTTCAGAAAGTACTCGTCATTAACTTTTATAGTTATGCACGCGTTTCTTATGTTACTGTTCATTGAACTAATAGAACCTGGCCTAGTGCAACATAGCTTAAAACAAGCCTATCCATTTAATGTATGAGTGATTCAATTCACTTATTGGCTAGACATTGCGCGCAATGCTTGGTGACGTTTATTCAGTATAACATGTCCAAAAAATGCTCAGACACAATATAAACTGCTAACACACGAGCAATTTTCACATGTTGCTCACATATAAACGAAGTTCAAGTACAACACACACCTATATTGATGATGCCTATTAATTATCAGAATAAACTTCACGGCACGTAAATTGTAAATTTACATAGTTTTTTCGAGGTACACTTCTGATTGCAACACCATCACAAACCATCACCCTTCGCCCCTCCCACTGTGGCCCGTGACCTACCACGCTATTGGCTGCCCTGAGACTGTACTTGCTGAAAGGTTCAGGAAAAAAATTCGCCTCCGGTGGGGCAAAGCCCAGAAACGTTTACTGGAAGGCGGTCTAGTGAAGATTGCACGGCAGACCAATGGAGGGAGGAATTCGCTGAGCGATACTCTTCAGAAGGCATGATGTTGACAGTAAGTGATTGATGCCGGGTTGGAATTTGGTTGCTAAGTACTGGCTGATGAGATGGGACCAAGCTGTTCGGTGATAACAGAGTGGGCTGGGTGCTCATGACAAAGGGCGGAAACAAGGTATTGACGGCACTGGAGGTCGAGAGATTGAGCGACCCTCAGGAGTTTGGACTCGGAGTGGAGATGGTCCTCGGAAGCCTTGCGAAGGCAACCAGTTACTGGACGGAGAGCGGCGTTTTGAACCGTCTGCAGCTTGCAAACCGCGGACTGGCGAGCCCCAGGATACCAGACTGGGGCAGCGTATGTGAAGAGAGGTCGGATAAATGCCTTATATGTGAGAAACAGCGTCTCCTTACACTGGCCCCAGCGTGTGCCAGCTAGGGTCTTGAGCAATCTGAGGCGGCTGGAGGCTTGAGCAGCCGTGGAAGCGATGTGCGGTGTAAAAGTAAAGTGGGTGTCAAAAGTGACGCCGATGATATTAGGGCGGCGCTCCAGAGGCAGAGCAGTGTCTCCAATAGTGATACCAGGATCGAGTGTAGACTGATGGGTGTCGGTAGTCCATAGTGTTGAATGGGATATAGAGGTTGATATGGTAAGGCCCTTGGCAGCTGCCCATTCGCTGATTAAGTCAGATTGATCCGACAGAGCGGCAGCAGCGGTAAGAGGTTTGCGATATGACGCAATGACAGTGAAATCGTCGGCATATGGTGTTATAGAGGGGCGACAGAGCTGATCCCGAGGAATGGGGAAGTCAGAAACGTAGAAGTTGAACAGGGAAGACGAGACCACTGAACCCTGAAGAGTCCCCGCCGTGAGAGCCCGGAACTGGGAACGAAAGCCGTTATAGAGGCAGGAGGCAGCTCGTCCCCTGAGGTAAGCCGCGAGCCATCTGACATCATTGTGATGGAGTGTGGTGCTGGAGATTGAGGAGAGGAGGCCCTCAGTAGGAACGGTGTCGAACATTTTGCTGAAGTCGATCAGCAAAGCCACCGTGCGGTCAGGGGATTAGGGTTTGTTCATACCGCGGGTTGCTTGGAAGGCCAAAGGAAGTAGAGCAGATGTGGTGGAGTGCATAGGCCGGAAACAAAGCAGGTGAGAGGCAAGTTGGTAAGCCTCATTGATGAAAGGCAGGATGAGACTCTCCAGGACTTTCACAGAGGGACATAAAGGTGATATTGGCCAGTAAGAAGATCCAATATCCGCAGGTTTAGATGGTTTTAAAATGGTAATTACAACTGCTAGCTTCCATAAGGCGGGAATGTCGGCGTGAGCAAGGGAGAGATTGTATAATCTGGTCAGATAGGTGAGACCTTGCAGGCCAAGATACCTAAGCTGTAGAAGAGACAATTGGTCTGGGCTCACAGCCGTGGAGGTCTCACAAGCAGCAATGACCTCACGAACTTGAGAGGGTGTGAAAGGGGTGAACCCATGATCAATGGGGTGACGCTTTCGAAGGAGTCGCCTGGCCTGTCTGGGCGGAGTAGCTAGGACAGGGGAGGGTGGTAGTAAATTGATTGCAGAATCCTCTGGCTATATCGCCGTTGTAGGTGAACGTGTGAGTTCCAAAGGATATGGGCTGGTTACTAGGGATGAAGGACTGCTTGCCTGATAATGAGCGGAGCAGAGTCCAAAATTTACTGGGGTTGCTCTTGGGATCACATTCTTGAATGGTTTGTTTCCAGGCCTCCTGGGCAGCGCCACAGATGAGGCGATCCATTTCCTGTTGTAACTGAGGAAGGGAAGGGTATTGAGGAGACGTGGAGGGGAGGTGATCACGGCGGGTGATGGCGTATTTGGTGTCCGGGGTGAGCTAAGGGATATATTCCTTGCGATGGCCGGCCGGGATGTCGTGCTTAGCAGCTGATGCGAGGGCCCGATTAAGGGCCCTCAGACCACCACTACAGGAAGAGGAGAGTGGGAGGGAGGTAATTAGTTCCTCGTACTTGCATGCGAATTCCTCCCGGTTAGCTTTCCTGAAGTTAATGAAGGTGCATCGGGGGGGGGGGGGGGGGGAGGGTTNTGACATAGATTGCATGCCTGTGCCCTGCCCAAAGGTCGTTACACTAAAAAATGGATGTGGGGGGGGGGGGGGGGGGGGGGGGGGGGGGGCAGAGTTACTAGATTCAGCTGTGATCAAAATGGGTAGATGATCAGATGAGATGGTGGTAGTGGTGGACAAGGTGTAATCAAGTGCAAGATAAGCCGAGATGACGGTCAGGTCCGGAAAGGAGCCCGGAGCGTTCCGAGGGACCCTGGTGGGCGAGTCGCCATTTAGGAGACCGTAGGGTCCATTGTTCATGGAGTATAGCGGGGAAAATTAAGAGAACGATTTTCATTTTTTGAAAATAGTTCTTAACCATGTAGAGTAGGTTAATGAATCTTTTGATGGGGCCCTACGGAATGCATTTAGCATGTTTCTACAAAATATCAGGACAAACATAACTATATTTCATACATTAGAGAAATCTAACAAACGATAACAAAATATTGAACAGTGCAAAATAAGAGAACGATCGTCTCTAAATACAATTTTACAAACAAATAACATGAAACAATGGTCAATTTTAGGCTTAGAACAATTAGTATGGAGTTCTAAAACCTTTATTTTCAATAACTTTAGCACAGCGACGATTACACATCACAAGTTTCTTACAAATCTCAGGAGTTATTTTTTTCCATTCCTCTTCAATTTTAGTCTACAGATCCTTTACTGTTGATGGTTGTCATTCTCCTACATTGTCACCTATAATTTTCCATAAATTTTCAATAGGATTAAGGTCCGGCATTTGGGTAGGCCACTTCATGACTTCGATATTCTCTTCCGCAAAATATTCCTTCACTTTCTTTGCAGTGTCCTGCATAAAAATTGCTGACTGGTTTGGTAATGATAGTAGAGATGGGGTAACATATTGCTGTACAAGATTGAGATACACATTAGCAATGACAGTTGCTTTAATGGCCACCAACGGTCCAACTCCTTCAGATGAAAACATGCCTCACACCATTACGCTACCTCCCCATGCTTTACAGATGTTTTGACACATTTCGGGTTCAGCCTGTCACCTGTTGCACATCTAACATACCGTCTGCCATCAGATCCAACCAAATTAAATTTACTTTCGTCGCTGAAATGCACTCTTTCCAATCTTCATCTCTCCAAACTATGTGCCTTTCCCCATATTCAGGTCTTACTTTCTTATTCTTCTTATTGATAAGTGGATTAGTGGCAAGACTGCGTGCCTTTAACCCACATGCATTGAGCCGACGAGAAACTGTGTAGCGAGACACTTCTATGTTGTTATTGACCTTCAGCCTTCTGGAAATTCCCGCTGCAGTTTCGAAAGGATCCTTCTGGGCATAGCGTTTCATAATCCTATCACTTCGTACGGTGATTTTTCGAGAGCGGCCTGCAGATACCGGTGATTCCAGCTGTTTCTTTTCATCATAGAGCTTCAAAGCAAGAGAAGCAACACTCTTGGATCGGTTTACCTCTCTTGATATGGCCGAATGAGTTATTCCTAAGGATCTGAGCTTAACAATGTCTTCCCGCAGCTCAGGAGTAACTTTCACGTGAGGTGCCATGTATCTAGAATGGTGTAATCGTAAGAGTGGCAGTTCTAGAAGTCATATACACGAAATTGAATGTTGCCAGATGACCGGGGTAAATGTGAGAATGTGTTTAGACGATCGTTCTCTTATTTC
This sequence comes from Parhyale hawaiensis, assembly GCA_001587735.2. NCBI lineage: Eukaryota > Metazoa > Arthropoda > Malacostraca > Amphipoda > Hyalidae > Parhyale > Parhyale hawaiensis. The sequence continues at coordinate 13,946,147 of LQNS02278160.1, forward strand.
GCACTGTTCAATTTTTGTTATTGTTTGTTAGATTGCTCTAATGTATTTAATATAGTTATGTTTTTGTTTGTACTGATATCTTGTAGAAATATGTTAAATACATTCTTTAAGGCCCCATCAAAAGATTCATTAACCTACTCTACATGGTTAAACTTTAGTTTCAAATAATGAAAATAGTTCTCTTATCTTGCCCGCTAGTGTACATAGTAGCTGATTACACTGCAATTGTTTTTTCCTGGAAAATTATAATAGAAGTCGTGGAGAAAGCAAAGCTTCGTATTGTCTGTAATTATGAGCTCCACTGAGGTACAAATGTATCCCAGACAGCAAATGAACGCACTGTACGTCGATGATTCAAGAAATGCCGGCCTGTTAGTTATACTCTTGAAAATCAGCTCTGTGGGTAGATTTAACACCAAGAGGGTATTGATGAGAAGAAATCAGAAGAGCGCATGCATCTCAAGCAATGAGCTAGTTAATGACTAATATCTGTGTTCTCAACATTTGGCCCTGGGTACATACTGTGATCAAATAGCATTATTTTCCATTGAAATATAATATTATAAACTTTGAGCTCGAAATCGGAATTTCATTCTTCACCACCTAATATTTACTCATATTGCTCATGAGTTCTGCTGTGGGAACTTTTGTTATTGCGGCATCTAAGAAGTTTAGGATCAACTCAGGAGCGCCCCGCGGCAGGCATGCTGGTGTGTGGAGGGACTATGGCACCCTGTTCGCATACCATGCATGTGACGCCGTTGAAGTAATGTTGTTCTAAATTACTTTCGAGTGACTGAAGCAGTGGCGACAGAGGAGAGTAGTTTGGGTATTAACTGAGACAGTGATTTTAGCAACGCTTAATTTTATTGATAAAATTCAATTTAATAACAATTCAATTATTATTAATAAGTCAATTAAGTGAAGGATTTTTTAGCATAGCTGTGCAACAAGAGTGACCAGAATTGCTGCCGAATTGGAGTGCGAAGCTAAGGCAAACTATAGTCGAATAGTTGCGTCCAAATTTTCATTCAGGCTTGGTGATATCGGAGATCTTACTCACTGGGAGCTCCTCCGGTGGCGCAGTAGCTGATGATGCACCGCATGTACTCAGCCAGCTGTAGGAGAGCACAACTTGTAAAGAATGTTCTAAATCTCTTCGTCTAGCCGGTGCACTGCATGTTTGTGTATTTGCTCAAGACATTAAACATCTCTTAGCTGCGACACTCTACCTTTTGACAAATTATCAAAGTTTCAGCAGAAGTATATCAGTACTCTTTATCAGGAAGCTGAGCTGTGTGGGTACAGGGTATATATATATATATAGTTGTGCCATCTATCACGATGAATATTGACGGCTCTCAAGAGAAGTCATTAGCGTAGCTATACATTACGCGTAATTACTGAAAGTGCCCATTTCATCAAATACGCAAAATTTCTTCACTTCACAAAGTGCTCGTAAATTTGCTTAGTTCATGAAATGCTCAGTAAACTTTAAGTATTTATGAATTAACTAAATATATTTTGTGTTCTCATTAATTATTTCACAAATAATCCAAAAAAAATAGTCCGGGTAATTTTGAAGAATACACCAACTTTAGTCTGAGAGATTTAATACTGTGATTCTGATGGATAGTAATTCGCTAAAAACACATCACCATCGCAACTCCCTGTTCAGCAGTGGCTTTTTTCAAACAGCAATTTATTTAGTAATAGACTCCTCGAAAATGGAAAATATTTAGCAGAACCCCTCTGAGGAATACCTCTAACGTTTAATAAATTAAATAATAGCTAGAAAACCAAAAAAATTTGTTCTCTCATGATGTACCCAATTTTGCTGCGTATTCATGAAATGAGCAAAATAATGCTACAGCACGAAATAGTTCTTTAAAGAATTATGCGGTATTTATTATTATATAACACACAGCATAGCTAAGTGCAATTCTTTCTCAAATTGATGCCAGAACTATCATCAGGATTTTTGTTATCTTGTCGTAGCTTACAAGTTAGCTATGGCACTGATATTAAGCTTAAGGATGATATATTGTACAAGTATATATTTGAAAAGAAATAATTAATGTTTTTTGTTTGTATTAACCATTGTCTATAATACTGAGCGCAAACAGAATGTTTGTTTGTATTAACCAGTGTCTATAATACTAAGCGCAAACACAATGTATTGCAGCTCCACCCTCTTTCAGAAAGAGCCACCCGGGTCTAGCTCAGAGTAAGGTTGAGTGACTTCGCAAATCCGACGAAAGATCAGTTGATTTTACTACCATCTTCTGAAATGTGAAAACTTACTCATCTAAGTACTAGCAATACAATTTGCACGGCAAGAAAGAAGCAAATTTGATCCATTCATTATTGTGTCGAACATACTGACATTGTCTCTTTACTGTTCGTACGGTGTGTTGTAGGTAGCTTATGCTTTTACGAATTAGATCTTGTGTGCATTATGTGTGAATTTAAAAATTACTGCCCTTCCTGGGACTAATATTAGTATTTGAATAAATTGTGGAAACAATCTACTTTTGCATTTAAATTAAATTTTTGTGTTAAACACATGTAATTACCTCCGCCAAGGAGGTTATATTTTCGTCGTGTTTGTCTATCTGTCTGTCTGTGTGTTTGTCTCTCTGACTGTCACCAAGATAAGTCAAAAAATTCTTAACCGATTTGAATGAAATTTACAGGAATTGTTAGGTATGTGGGGAGAAACAGATCATTAACTTTGGATGAAGATATGTCCATCCGTTTGTTTGTTTGTTTGTCTGCCTCATTATTCTCACTGCCATAACTCAAGAAGTTATGAATGGATTTTTATGAAATTTACATCAGTGGCTATAGGTATAAAATAAAGAGTAAATGATCAAAGTATGGTAATGTTCCGTTTCTTTGTTCGTTCGTTTGTCACTGTTTTTATTTTTATGCTTTTTAGCACAATAACCCAAAAAATAATCAATGGATCCTTATGAAATTTACAGGGGTTGTTAATAATGTTGAAAGACATAAATGATTAAATTTTAGTACAGATCAGTTCGTTTGTTTGTTTGTATGTTTGACTCATGTTTGTCATAACGTTTGTTAGCAGTATAACTCAAAAAGTTATGAACGGATCTACAAGAAAATTCCACAAGCTGTTATTACTATCAGAAGACACGAGTGATTCGATTTTGGAGTTGATACAAAGAAAATTATGGTTTCAGAGCCAATTTGAATTTTTTGCTACCGTTGTCTCGCTTGGCGGAGGTATGCGCTCTCAGAGTGCTCTAGTTATGTCATATAATTTAGTTAGAAGTTGTTTGATAAACTGAAACCTTAACACTAGAATCTCACTGCATGGCCGGCGTTAAAAAATAGAAAAAAGTTAGCACTTTTACTGCTAAAGTTGTAAACGAGACAGATCGCTGAGAAACCGTCCGATACAAGTTATTTTTGTTAAGTTTTAACATGGAGTATAGCTCTCAATCACATTCTCTTAATACGAAACGATTGATCTACGAATTTTTATAGCTTTGTGTTTTTGTGTGGGTTTCAAAGTGATATTAATTAAATTCCCTAGTTCAAGACTTTTTCTTACTGTCTGCACCTTGGAACTTTTCCATTAACTCAGTTACTGGATGCGTGAGCTGAGTCCAATAGTCTGATTAACGCATTTATCAAGCCAAATCATAAAACAGATGTAAGGAACTCCACTTACCTTGTACTCGTTGAGGGGATCAGTGGAGCACTCGGTAAGTCCAAGTTTTGTGTCAGCCTCTTGGTCAGCGCCGCTGACTTTGGTTTCAATAGTTGCCTTCAGGGCATCGATATCGAAGACATCACCGTCCAACTGGCATCGAATAAATGGAGTCAGTTTATGCTTATGAGTTGAGTATTACAAGCCTTCAAAGTTCTCGATTAGGGTACCAGAATAAAGTATTATGATATTATTGCGTGGTTTTCTCAGTTCTGCAAAAGAGCAGTACTACGGAAATGCGCCGTAGAAATTATAGTTGATTTTAACGCTTAACAATCTATGAGAATCCAACAGAAACAAATTATTTACTTGTTTGCGAGTACAGATAATTCTTAATCAGATGATCAAATTGCGTTGTGTGTCACTGCTTGAGTATTCTAAAAGTGTTGTCATTTGCAGAGAACACTTAGAATCAGTAACGGCAGGAGGGTCTATCGGCGAGTAAGAAGTTTGAGTCCAACATATGTGTATATCATAGTATCGTCGTTCTTTTAAGGAACAAAATAATAGTCAACTAGCTGTACCCGTGAAATTTTCACGGTCTACCTGGCTTATAACTTTTATATACCTATACCGTGTGTCCTCCTGACCCAGCAGTCCCTGCATATATATCCTCCTCACCCAGCAGTCTCTGCATAGATATATTCTCCGGACCCAGCGTCCCTGCATATATATCAATACTTTACGGCGGAATTTCCACCTGAGAAGCCCCGGCAAGAAATTTTCACGGTCTACCACGCTTCCACATTTTGGGTTCCTGGTGTCCGTTAAGGGTTACGCCTAAGAAAAATTGTTGATAACGTTAGAATAGAAATTTAATTTCCTTTTCTCATTAAAAAAAAACATTTTCCTACCTATGATAGTATTCAAGCAATAAGCAAAAAACTAAAAAAAAAAACATGGGAGAACGGGACATTTTTGGCTAAGTTACCAACTTTGAGGAGCTCCCCCCCCCCCCCCCCCCC
>LQNS02278160.1:13951205-13968142 GCA_001587735.2 Parhyale hawaiensis
ATTACTGACGCTCGCCGTATCATAGATACCCAGCTTCCCGAAGTCATAATATCTCTAATTTCCTTCCGTCTATTAGTGATAAAAAGTGTGACACACACCGCAGGTAGGTAGATAGGTAGGTAGGTAGGTAGGTAGGAACAAGCGTATTAATATATAGATGTTCTAACACACAGTGAAACTTTCTTGCGGCCAACATCATGAGAAATATGGCTAGTATTAAAAAAAATAAAGGAGGAAAAGTTGTGGTACCAGCAAGGGCCACAAAACTTCAGATTAATTTGGACGTTGGCTACAACGACATATACGCAATTTACTGAATCTTGTTCCGCTCTTCAATCCACGCGTTAGCCGAGGTGGCACGTGGCCATGCTAAAGTGCGAGCGCTGTGCAGTTCCATGCCAGGATATCTAGAAATTTTTACCAACTGGACTCTAGAGGATGGCTACGGCCGTAGGTGTTCAGTAATTACTTGTAGCCTTTCTCTGAATCATGAAATAAAATTAAAAATAGCCCCAGCTGTCTCTGGGCGCGAGTCACGGTTAATTAAAAGGAGGTATTTCCACACCGGTCTTTATTGTAGCAATTTACCTGAGTGACATCACGAGCATTTACGTCATCACGAACCAATAGGAAGGCTTGAAGGGCCATCTGTTGGGTCACGTAAAAGCTGCGTCAGTTGTGCGACATTAGCGAGCATTGAATCACAAAGCCGCCAACACGAGTCCAAAAGTGTTGCTTTGTAAATTGAATTGGCAATAGCTCAAAGAAGCCGGGGTGTTAGTCCCGGTGTCTCTTTGGGAATGGGCCTTTTGGTTCGTCTACTGCCACCTATCTAATCTAAAAAAAAATAATAATTCCAGAGATTGGGGGACTTTTATTTTTCAATTACCTTCATCCAATTTGCAATCGTGGATTGTAGCAAGTGGCAATGAGTTCTCAATTGACTCTTCAGAAGCACACGCCGAAAATATCTTCATACTACGGCCCTTGTTATACGTCTGGCAATGGCAGCTTAGCGCCTCGCTGCCGTAACCATGTACCTGAGTGACGTCGCGATCGGAGAAAAGAAAAGAGCTCTCCAATTGGTTGATGCTGTTCCCTTGGAAGTGCAAGTACCTTCTTTTATTCTACCAGGCTCGACTTGTTACTATAGGCAAGAAGTGGAGCGGATGGGTGCTTCAAACTTTCTCTTCACGAGAGCAAGACATAATGGTGACACTGCCAAGGATTGAATACTGTTCACTTCTTTGGATGCCAAGCAAACGGAAAGACTTAGAGCGCCTCCAGGCTATCCAGAAGTCGTTCACTGCCAAAATCCGAGGATGAAATATTTAAACTATCACGAAAGACTGGCTCAACTTCATATGTACTATTTTCAAAGGAGATTCGAGCGCCTTACGATCATATATATTTGGAAAATTCTAACTGGATTACTGTCAATGTCAATGGACGAATCCAGTTCAGACACTCAAACCGAATTGGTCGCACTTGTGAGGTGCGCATTCCGATCAAAACTGGTGGTGATGCGATAGCCACAGAGTATTCTAATAGTTTCGTGGTCCGAGGGGCGAGATTATTCAACAAAATGCCTCGTCATATTCGAAATGTCACGGGTACAGAGACTGCGAAATTTAAACACTTACTGGACGCATGTTTACTGAAAGTGCCAGATAAACCTGCTGTAAGCGGCTACGTGAACTGTGGGGATAACTCGCTGTTAGCCACCCCACTGGTCACGGATTGCAGCATCGCCTCTGCACCAGATGGGCGGCATGTGTAACGTCACCTGGACCTCGTCCGAAGTATCATCATAGGTATCCAAGGTATGCTCTTTCCGTGCCAACGCTGTGGCATTCAGCAGCCCTCCATTCGCAGAGGGGAGCGTCGTCAGGGCAAGTATATTTTCTAGAATTCAATGGCTCTTGCTGAATTTTGTGTGCACTTTGTTGAGGCTCCCAAAAGTTCCCTATAGCAATCAATTTCTGTTATATTTTTATTTGTTTTTACCGAATACTCCTATGGCAGTGCGAGAACCAAAACGTAAGAACTTGGGCAATAAACAATCTCTAACCTAGAAAGAAAATGCTACGGCATCCTCCTAAATTAATATAATAAACAAATATTCGCTTTAAGTTCATTAGTACAGGCTTCTATACTCCTACTCATCTTACCAGTCCTGAAGCGCTAAGCAGACACTTCCTGAGGGCTGTGGCCTCGGTGGTGTAGCTGCCCTCCTCCAGCAGACCAGCGATGTCGTGACGAGGATGGTGCGGGCTTCTGCGGCCGCGACCAGGGCGCTTCTTGCTACCATCATGACCGCCAGATTCTTCTTCGGCTGCAGACAGTAATGATCTTAAAGTCTAAATTGAAGAAGCATAAACTGAATCGAGATCAAATGGTGGCTGCGAGCATTAAAGAGGTACTCTGTTGAAGAAAACGCCTTGTATTTCCTATTCCTATCCATTCACAAGGCTGTTTAAAGTACAACGACTATCTCATCTTACTTGCTTGGTTTCTTTGAACCTCTGCCAGTATTACATTTAAGGCTTTAGGTGTTCTATTCAAGATGTGCAGCTTGAGTAGATCAACAAAAGAAAAAGACGAGCATTTCTTCAACGCAACACCCCAAAGAAAATGGAGGTTTCAGTGATGTGATAATTTTTTGTCGTCATTTCATGAAGATGCGCGCCATTAGCAAATTTCATAAGCGTTACATTTGTTTCGTCGAATACGTAAACATGAAGTCAGTTTGCGTCAAGGAGGTTTAATAGATATCGAACCTCATTAGCTAGCTTCCTCGCGTGCTTGCGTTGGATTGTTCAGCGATCGGTGACAGGAACTGTAACTGCTGGATATTAGAGGCACATCAAATAAAATAGAAAGTAAAGGGTACATAAATTGAAAGTGTACACGACAGGGAACTTGTTTCATACATAGGTGAACTTCGAGGTTATTTGAGGTCAGGACGATTATGTCACACAAGACAAAACTCAACTCAGTGCCATGGCTCATCTTTGGCTCTACGAGAGTAGAATAGAAATAACTGATAGCATTTGAGAACATCCTAGTACTGTGTAGCTCAAGGGAACTATAAAGAGCCAAAGTATTAAAAAATGCACCAGCAGCAATAAACGCTAAATAAGCGTACACAATCTGGCAAGTTACTTAGAAAAACTTTCTCTCTGCTCATTAAAAATCTTGGAAATTCGCGACGCTTGAGAAAATGTACACATACACAGAGAATCTAATCTTTAAAAGGATATATGCTGGAACAACTAAAGAGGTATTAGTGTTATCTGGTAATATATATTATAATATATATATAGATGTCATCCTTTCTAATTGAGTAAGAATTATTGTGGTGTGAAACAGCCTGTAAGTCTCTTCTGGTACATTTTCACTAAGTCTATTATTATTTTAATTGACTAGTCTAAACAAGAAAAATTTGTTGCAAAAGTTTTGCATCTTTTGGTTTTAGAGAATTAGGGTTTTGCACGGAATACTCCTTATAAGGAATTTATCGAGCAATAAGCTGGGGTCACAAAATAATCTAGTACTGTAATCGGTCATCAAGTTAGCTGAGACATTAGGAATACCATTCTTGCAGCACTAAGATAACTCTCTATGGAATCGGTACCTCACAGCTAGTGTTGATAGAATGTCATGTCCGCACAGCTAGTGCTGATGGAATGTCATGTCCGCACAGCTAGTGCTGATGGAATGTCATGTCCGCACAGCTAGTGCTGATGGAATGTCATGTCCGCACAGCTAGTGCTGATGGAATGATGTCATGCTCTACAATGTTCTCTGGCTCCATTTACGTTTGATGGAGTCGATGATGGTCTGCAGATCAGGCTGCTCATCGATGCACGTCTTGAAGATGGTCTTCATCTCGTCACGCGTAGTGTTTGGCTTCATGAGATTGACGCAGGCTTTGACAGCAGGATCGTCCCTGAAATTGGCCCACTAGACGTTAACTGAATGGATATTAACTTGTTACACATGATTTGCATCGGAGTATTTTGACTACGCATTGGATTAATTCAGCTCGTAAGCAGTTCAGTCGCCACCACGTAAAACATGAATGTTATACTACGAAAATAATAAACTACTCAAGTATTCAAAAGAAAAGCTAACATAAAGAAAATTTCATATAAATATAAGGTCGACTAGTCTAAAAATAAATTTGACGTTTCGGGACGTTCTTTCCCATCATCAGAAACTAAATCAAATGCTATCAACTATTATGAGGAAAACTTTATTTAAACATTTCTTAAACCTAAGGCTAATGAGGAGCGAGAAGTTGTCAGTGTGAGGTGTAAAGTGTGAATGACCGGAGTAAGTTCCGAGAGGCGTAACGTGAATGCTCGTACAGGCCGGCGATTAGGAAGAGGCAGCTGGGTACAGTCAGTGAGCGGAAGGATTAGAGCTAGTGCAGTTGGAGGAGAGCTGGGTACATTCAGTGAGCGAAAGGATCAGAGCGGTACAGTTGGAGGAGAAGGATGCCTGAGTAGTCAGGCCATTGAGATGAGGCAAACGGGTACAGTCAATGAACGGGGTAATCAGAACTAGTACAGTTGAAAAAAAGGAAATTATATATGGACCGTGATGAGAGGTACAGCTGTAATCATTGTATTGAGGCTGGGTCTTATTTTATAGATGTAAAGAGACTTAAAGTTGTCAGTTCTATTGGAGTTCAAAAATCGATGATGGAGAAGTCTTTCCTGCGAATGGGATAATTGTTTTGTTCTGTATGAAGACGGGGAGCCGAATATCCCGGGTAGGTTTGGCTAAGGGTAAACCTGTTCTACTAGATATGCCTAAATGTTGATCAACGCGGGTTTTGTAATGCTGTCCAGTGCTGCTAATGTACGAGGCGTACCAGCCTCTGCACTTAAATTTATTAACAACACTGGACAGAAGAGGTGTGGGAGGTTTGTCTTTGAATTTAAAATATGATTCTTAGGTGAAGGTGTTTTTGTAAGAGAACCTAAAATTTATATGTGGGCACGCTTCGGAAAGTAAAGTTCTTAGAGAGTTAACGGTAGCGACGACGGCTCGGCTATAGTATGGAAGTGGGTGAAAAACATTTATTTTTCGAACAGTAGGTTTAGTAATGCCAGGATGAAATAGTTTTGTCCAGAAAAAGTTTGCAGTAATGATCTAAAAGGTGATGTGGATAGCCGTTATTCTTGAAGAATGTTCGAAGAAAGTCTATTTCCTGTGAAACTGCCAAGTAGGAGGAAGACAAATGATATGCTCTAAACAGTAGAGTTTTGATTGTATTTATTTTGTATTGGTCATAGCAGTGGCTGAAAAAGCTAGTTCTGAGGCCTGAAAAGGTTGGGCTTCTGTAAACTCTAGTGGTCAGTGTTGAGCCTTGATTTGTAACTACGGTATCTAAAAACGCTATAGAACCATTTGATTGTTTTTCAGCAGTGAAATTTATTATGGGATGTTTACTATTTAAGTATTCTAAGAATAAGTCTGAATCAGCTATGTCTTTGAAGATGAGGAAAGTCTCGTCTACATAGCGTTTATAGTGAACGGGTTTGAAATTGTTCGGCAATTGTTAATCCACATTGCTTCGTGATGACATAAAAAATATTTTCTGGAGAGGGATCCAGCGGGGAGCCCATGGAAACTCCATCGATTTGTTTCAATAGCCTATTGTTGAAAATAAAAAATGAATGCAATAAATTCAATCAAAATTTTACTGTTTAGAGCATATCATTTGTCTTCCTCCTACTTGGCATATTCACAGGAAATAGACTTTCTTCGAGCATTCTTCAAGAATAACTGTGATCCACATCACCTTTTAGATCATTACTGCAAACTTTTTCTGGACAAACTATTTGATCTTGGCATTACTAAGCCTACTGTTCGAAAATTAGATGTTTTTCACACACTTCCATACTATAGCAGAGCCGTCGTCGCTACCATTAACTCTCTAAGAACTTTACTTTCCGAAGCGTACCCACATATGAATTTTAGTTTTTTTAAACACCTTTACCTTAGAATCATATTTTAAATTCAAAGACAAACCTCCCATACCTCTTCTGTCCAGTGTTGTCTATAAATTTTAGTGCAGAGGCTGCTACGCCTCGTACATTGGCAGCACTGGATAGCATTACAAAGCCCGCGTTGATCATCATTTAGGAATATTTAGAAGGACAGGTTTACCCTTAGCCAAACCTACCCATTCGGCTCCCCGTTTTCATGCAGAACAAAACAATTATCCCATAAGCAGGAAAGACTTCTCCATCATCGATTTTTCAACTCCAAAAGAACTGACAACTTTAGAATCTCTTTACATCTATAAAACATGACACAGCCTCAATACAATGAAAACAGCTGTACCTCTCATCACGGTCCATAACTAATTTCCATTTTTCAACCGTACTAGTTCTGATCATCCCGTTCATTGCCTGTACCCGTTTGCCTCCTCCCAATCGCCCGACTGCTCAGGCATCCTTCTTCTTCAACTGTACCGCTCTGATCCTTCCACTCACTGACTGTACCCAGCTCTCCACCAACTACAATAGCTCTAATCCTTCTGCTCACTGACTGTACCCAGCTGCCTCTTCCTAATCGCCGGCCAGTATGAGCAGTCACGTTAGGCCTACCGGAACTTGCTCCGGTCATTCACACTTTACACCTCACACTGACAACTTTTCACTCCTCATTAGCCTTAGGTTAAGAAATGTTTAAATAAAGTTTTTCTCTTAATAGTTGATAGCATTTGATTTAGTTTCTGATGATGGGAAAGGACGTCCCGAAACGTCAAATTTTATTTTTAGACTAGTCAACCTTATATTTATATTCAAGTATTATTCCATGAAAGATGGTCAAAGTCTTCAAGTAAAATTCATGCTGCTACTTGTGAGGGCGATACTATAAGTGCATCCTAACATTCATCAGAAATTAATGTTTAATGATCATGGTTGTTATTCAGAGCTATTTCCCAATTTATTAACTGTTATTGAAACATGAATCTCTGCATTTAGCAACGCGTTGCAGAATCAGGCCCAAACCTGTGACAATTCATTCTTGGACAAGTGGATTTTCTTTCAGCCATTATATGGTTCAGTGTGTCCTAATATAAAATTCTATAGGGGCCAAATACAAAAAGGCATTCACTATTTAGAGGACTAATTTATAGCTATATGAACTAGGCAAATACAGTAAAAGTAATAACTATCAAATGTTCAAACTTATACTGAGTGCCTTTGAAACATTGCAACATACATTGGACCGTGGGCGGCGGCGACGGCCAGGCCCACAGCAACGCAAAGGAAGATGGACTTCATGGTGCCGGGAATATCTGCAACAACAACCATATTAAATGAAGTAAAACAGCATTGCAGACAGCAACAGACCCGCTGTTATGCTGTGTGTGACGTTTTGCCAAGGATCATGGGCCTAGGAAGATGCTATATCCTTGAAGCTTTTCTGTCTACCCTGTTCAAATGATGTTTGCACCATTGACACTACATGAATTCTAACCCTAAGATCCACCTGGCTAGCGAACGGTTACCAATTCTATTAAATAAAGCAAGGGCGGATGGATGTATTATAGATTTTAATTAATATGTTTTGACCACCACATGGAGAAGTTTAATTAAGAGCGTAATGTTTCTTTCAAATTAAACATTATCATTTTACGTATTCAGCTACGAGTAAAACTTACAATGAAATATTAAGTATGTAAGATCTACAGACATATGCAAAACGATATCACTGGCCCTGTTTTAATGAAATCCCGTTCAAAATGCCCAAAGAGATTCTAGTGATCTTACCGTATGCTGGTCTACAAAAACATTCCCTGCTGATGGTAAAAAAATTGCTACTAATTCACAATTTGGCACTGATTTTAAATCTGCAACTGAAACTGGCTGCGCATCGGCGTTGTTTTAGTAGGAATAGTATTACACGAAATGTAAGTAAAGGATGCTAGGGGCGTTTTGCAAGAATAACCTGATGGTGTACAAGAAGCAGTGGCTGACTACCCAAAAATAGGAGCTGGTTGACAAGAATTATTGTCAGCTTTGGTATCACAAGCAAAAAATTATATAAATGCAATGGAAAGATATCATTTTAAGAAATGGTTCCAGAATATTGTATTTATAGCCGCTAAAGTATATTGAGGTATTAAGTTATTTTGTTAGATTAATACAAATTTAGTAATTCTAAGATGCAGCTTGATATTTAGAATTTAAGCACAATATTTCATATGTACATACAACTAGATGGATAAGTGCGCGTTGCTTGGCCGTATTGTCACTGAAATGGCGAAAAAAGAGAAGTAAAAAACTTCAGCCAATGAGACGATCATGCGACGTCGTAAGCGCGATTTATAGCTGCAGACCTGAGAAGTTTAATGACATTTAGTTTGTTGGGGCGGAAGAGAGGAAATAATGGATTAAGGTGGCCTCTCAACATTGGCCTTTAGAGAGAATGTGACTGTTGGAAGAGGTGTTTTATGCTGTTTAGAGTGTCTCTCCCAATGTTTGTTAAACTAATTTTTAAACGAATTGACTGTTTCCGCACCGACAACGTCGGAGGGTAGTCTATTCTAACTGTTCACGGTGATATATGGAGAGAACTTCTATCTTAAGGTTGTTCATCGCGCTTCATGCCTAGGTTTTTGGGTTTAACAGAAATTTTGGCTTCAGACAGACATATGCAATATGGAGTTGAAGCTCCGAGATCGTAAGGCGAAACAAAACAAATTTAAACGACTTCAATATAGCATTTTCATTTGCAGTCTGTACCCAATAATTGCAGCTATTTGTACCAGTACTGTCATTTAGAGCGATATCTAAAGAAGAATATGTACAATATTATTTTAATTGTTAAGAAATTGCTTTCAAATCACAGTTATTCACAGTTATGGGTCAGTCATTATAATTATCATTAATTAAACTTCACGCTTGAGGTCCCACGGACAGGTAATACAACCCAAATGAAGCATCTTGCAACACCAGGAAGCCCAAAACGCTGCTTAAGGAATTCCAGCAAAAAATCATTAACAGCTGACTTAAACGCCTGCAGGCCAATACGATCAAAAGCCGATGCCGGCAGCAAATTCCAAGCCTTAGCCGACCAGGGCACGAAGTACTGACAGAACTGATTAGTTTGACATCTGATAGCTTCGAAAGTGAAAGGGTGCGCTCCGCACGCAACACGAGTCTCTCTCCCAGAAACCTTGAGGGCAGGGAGAGAAGAATACAACCAGTGCCTCTCATTATTGTACACATAATAAAACATACATAGCTCTGCTACTCTTCTCCTGCGGGACAGGTTCACTAGATCATCATCAGCGTGCAGCCTGCTGGCTGAAGTAACAAGTCTGTCCAACAGACGCAAGTGAGCGTCAGCAGCTGAAGCCCAGACCGGTGAGCAATACTCCAAAACAGGCAGCAAAAACGCATAAAAACATCTGGGGGCAACCTGACTATCATCAAACACGGAATTCACTTTACGCAGGAGCCCAATCTTAGTGGAAGCACATGACACCAACCTCCAAATATGCGGCTCAAAAGTAAACTTCTCATCAAAGACAACACGAAGAATCTCCAAGGGGCTAGACTGCTGAAGTAAAGTGCCATCAATCTCCAGTTGGGGATGCTGCGGTACAAGTGTTTCCGAGACTGACTGATAACCATCGAATTGGTCTTACTGGTATTCAGCTTCATGCTCCAGGCCGAGCACCATGCACTAATGCGTGACAAATTCCAATTTTAGACTGAGCGACAGCATCACCCAGGCGAGTAGGTATCACTGCCATTAAAGTGGAATCATCGGCATAGTTGATCACCGTGTATTCAAGCGAAGAGAACATGCCACTAGTATAGAGAACGAACAACAGCGGGCCAAGCACACTGCTCTGAGGGACGCCAGACACCACCCCAACTGAGGCGCTCAAAACGCGGTCAACAGACAAACTCTGCATCCGCTTAGAAACAAAAGCGCGAATGATTGTCAAAACCCTACCACCCACACCTAAGGACTCCAGCTTGTATAATAGACCCCTGTGGTTAACCCTGTCAAACGCCACGCCAAAGCCTACTGGACAAGGCGTGCCTCCGACATACAATCCAGCGCAGACTGTAAATGGTGTGACACCGACAACAGAGCGGCACAACAACCCAAGCCAATTCTGTACGCAAACTGACCAGCAGGCAGCAACCCCATAACCTCAGCGAAACGACCAAGCTTACCAGCGATCAACTTCTCGAACACCTTCGACAAAATGGGCTTCAGTGTGATGGGGCGGCAGTTGGCCACATAGGGCGACACCGGACCCTTGGGAATAGGAGTAATGTTCCCAGTTCGATAACAACGAGGAAAACTTCCTAACCGTACCAGGTGCCGGAAGATCACTGCAGGCTTGGGGGCAAGAACATCAGCCAGCTGCTTCTAAAACAAAGGAAACATGCCCACCGGTTCCACACCTCCATACGGATCAAGGCCCTCAAGCAGCACCCTATTTGCACATGATCTGAATGCCATAGAGGTCAAGCGAGGTTCAGGGTGGCATCCATGAGGCAATGCGATAACATTTCTGCTCTGCTTCCCGTCGAAGTGAGCCGACAAAAGCTACGCCCTTTCCAAGGGATCTGTAATGAAACCCCCACTTGGACCAACAAGGGGCGGCAACGAAAGTTCAACACCGAACACTGAACCCTTTAGCTCACTCCACCAACGATATCTTGGATTAATATACATATCTTGGAATGTCTACATACAGGGAAATATATATTAAAGTTTCATAGTACCCGGGTATACGAGTTAAATGATCCACGCTAGTCAGCAAAAATATGTAGAGGAATCAGCAACTCACCAGACTATAAGAACTGTTATCAGATGCAGGACACCAGGGACAGGTGAGGTTTCCGTACCGGCACCTCTTTATATAGCCGGCGAGTTGTTACCATTTTGGCACAGTCACGGAAAAAAATAATGCCTTTGCACGCCCAGATACGATAACGTCCGGTTAGCACGGGACATCTGCTATTGTCGCACTAAAGATAAACAATGTCCACATCATAACTACACTTCAGTGTTGTCTATAGTTCGTCCTTCAGAAGTTTTGAAGGACACAGTGACCTAAACGTTCTGGTAGCATATTTTTCCAGTGGCTGAATGTTTCGAGTACGTACGCAAGTTGAGAACAAGCTAGCGCAAGCGTAAAGATCGATTAAGAGTTTGGAAATATGAATGGATGCAACGGTACTATTCTTAAGAGATTTAATAGCAAAATATTCAGAAGTAGAGTACCCACAGAGAGCATATCCGCCAAACAAGGTAAGGTTAACGAAAATTTCAAATCGGTCTTGAACGTAAGATTTCTTTTGTATCATCACCAACATTTGGTCATCTAACGAATCCTACAAATTTCATGAAGATCCATTTTAAACTTTTATTTATACTACTGACGAATATGAAAACAAAACAGAAACAAGCAAACAGCGGCAAACGGATGAACGCAAAAAGTTAATCACTTTCTCTTAGTAACATTTTTAACAATTCCTGCACATTTCATCAAGATACGTCCATAACTTTTCAAATTATCTTGGTGACGGACAGACTCGACATAAATATAACCTCTTTGGGGGAGTTAATCACATTGTCTCTTCGCTTCAAAGTTAGTTATTTGTTAACTCTACCCTCTTTACTTTCTAACCCGACGTTTCTGGTTATCGGGTTTATCCCAATTGTAAGTTCGCTAAAAATAGTTCATGTTATCGTACGTATGGTACGGAGTACAGCTATTTTAGTTGAATGATATTGTTAATGAAACTAACTCTTTGATGTCTGGTTAATCAACTGAAAATTGATCAAGGTTTTACAACGCAGTAAAATTCGATAGAAACTATTTTGTTCCCTCGTCCGGTAGAGGATTGTAGGCCCTCATGCAAGACCGACATAACCCCACAGTTGAAATCTAATAATGAGTGCATACAAAATCCAGCAGACTGTATAGTACCAACACAGAACATTTGTATTAGTTTACATTCTTCATATCACATTTACTCATTCCGCTGATGAATGTCACAATCTGCTAACAACTAGTGGAATGATAAAATATGATACAGGGGACTGATGGGCAAACCATGAAACCACTCGTAACAAATTTTTGACAAGTTCTCAGACGTTGTGATGAAACGTGACAGACTTCAGAAAGTGCAAACGTGATCTAAGGAGAAAATAGTCAGGCACAGCAAGCTGCAAAATGCCCAAATGACAATATTACCACTCACTGTCTGTGGAGAGTTTTCGTGGCATATAAGATTGTCGATCTAATTTGATGATAAAAGTTCTGTTTACAAGATATCAAAGCTTGCAATGATGACAGTTTTATTGCTTGATGTGTTGTGCTCGCAGCTCCAGTGCTTGCAGAATAACTACTGCTCCTAACAAGGACTATAAAAAAATCTATAGGATTCTGAAGGATAAAAAACTAAGAAGCTAGTTGCAATGAAGAGCTAGATGCTTTAAAAAGCTGTCCGAGTGCAATTAGAGTATTTAAAGGAAACAATAATTGAAAATGATGTATAGGTAATTGCTTAAATGAGTGTGGGTCCGATATACCCTAGCGGGCATAAGTAATGGGACAGAAAACGCTAAATGATTAAATTTTTGCAACAAATAAAGAACAGAAGCAAACTAAAAGGATTGAAAATTAACATAATCTGAGATACATATGTATATGCATCGCGATAGAATTTCAAAACATTATAGAACATAGTTACAAAATAAAAAAAATGGAACGAAAATGTTACATTTTTCTTTAGAGCAAAGTTTAAGTAAAACTACCAGTAAATATTGAAATGTAAATATATTTTATCCAAATAAAGTAAGAATTTTCATAAGTATTAATAAGTGTTAAACAACCCGTTGTTCTCTATAACCTGATAGCAGGGTTTGCTACAGGAACTTATTAATTTTGTATAAAACTGCGGGGTTAGCGTCTTCGACCTATATATATATATATATATATTCCCATAGTATATCTTGATTTCTAGGATTTCTGCCTTGAGCACGTTCTCCAATGATCTTCCACACGTTTTCGATTGGACTGAGATCAGGGCTTTGAGGTGGCAAATTCATAACTGTTTTTTGTTCATCTTCCAAGAAAGTGGACTGCTCTAGCTTCGGAGCAAGGAGCGTTGCCCTGCATGAAAATTGATGATTGCACAGCTGCAGTTTTTAAAGATGGGAGCCATACTGGCGAAGTAGCTCTTCATACACTGCCGTATTCAGTGCTATGCAGGCGAACAAGTGGTCCTGGCCCGGCAGAAATGACTCCCCTCACCATGACGCTACTTCCTCTGTACTTGCACTATTTTCCCGACGCACTTTCGAGATATCTTTTCCTTTACTTTACGCCTAACATACCTTTTTCCATCAGAAGCAATCAAATTGAGCGTGAATTCCTAACTACAATGTACTGCAGCCTACTGTCCATTCGACCACACGACGTGTTCTAGAGTAAACTGTAAACTCAGTTTCATATTTTTCTTGGAGCAGAAACACTTGCAGACAAACCAGGCTGCTTGAGTCGGCTTGAGATGGTAAATCGAGACACCTTGCCGCTGAACAAGTCACCTACCTCACGGAAAATTGCAGCTGCAGACTCAAAACGGTTCTTCATACACTGTTGCACTATGGTCCTGTTCGGTATAGGAAAAAAGCCCTGGTAGGAAAAAAGCTCCCGCTTATTACCTAATGTATATTTATTATCCATATTTAGTTATTTTCAGGGCTGGGTATTGCTCAGCTTAATACGCCCCTTGCGCCCGTGTGCCCCGGGAGCACTACCCATTTTTTTTTTTTGGGGGGGGGCGTCGTTAGGCGCAAGTGTAGGGCAAACATTAGGAAAAATCAAGGAGAGAAGCAAACAAAAAAGTTCACGAGACCATCAACACAATGCAATAAACACCGTCATGGGGTTATTTGTTTATATATATTTATATTTTTGTAGGTTTCGGGTCACGCTCTTAAAGATATAGATAGGCGAAAAATTAACCAGGTTGCAGATTTTGTAATTAGGCTGCAGTTTCATGGAGATCGGTGATCAGGTTGCTGACGATGGCGAAAGTTAGCTCCTTATTCCTTTCCCTCACTGTACTTCTTGCTTCAAACATTTCTTGGAATAAAAAATAGAGATACGGAAGCATCTCTCAGCGCGGCCATGCAGTCTATTTTACACTTTCTCCATACATCGAACTTTATATTTGTTCCCAGAAGCTAATCAACGAAGGACGAACGAGGCGATGATTTTTCACGGGCAGTAGACATTGTTTTTTTTTTCAGTTTGCTTTCTTCCTTTTGACCTCGGAGTAAGCATAGGAGGAGACCAAGGAGCTCCTTGGGGAGACGACATATTAAGTCGTCGGCAGTGGGACCAAAAATGGGCTTTCTCACGGCGTCTTCCGCAGCGGCGTCCTGACGAGCACCGGCCGTTCTCTAAGTCACTTCATAAATAAGAGACTCAATCGCATGTCCTGCACCCCATCAGCAGCCATTTGGACAAGCACCTGCTTACAAGCAATAAAAAAAGAAAAAAGAGCATTCATTTATGTTGTAACCTAGATACCAGGGGATATAAAATTTTATGTACAGTGCATTAACAATTAAAAATCTGAAATTTTTCTCGCGTCGACAGTGTTTGTAGTTAGTGCAAGTAGAGAAGAGCATGAGTCTACTGTTTTACAGCTAAAAGAAATCTTAGCATAATTCTACGCCACTCATTCCAGCCAGCCAGTTCGCACCATGCATGAACTGGCCCGCAGACAACTGTGCAGTATTTCGGTTATGTCGTCTCCCCTATACTTACTCCGAGTAAGACTTTTTCCGCGTGTGACCTCTGTTGGGAAAAGATTGTGCTTCTTACATGAATTGAAAGATAGAGCACTTATCTCTTTTTACAAATTGAGTACGCGGTTCAAGTATAGCCTTCAGAAGCATATTAGTGACAAAAGCATCTTGAATGAAGACAGGTCGTCTCAACTTCTTCGCTGTCATTTTTGACAGCACGGGCACTCTATTGATTAAAATAATACAGCGGTAATCAGTTGAAAAATGAATGAATGTATGTATGTATGCAGTTGAATTTGCATTGCCTCAAAATGATTCGAGCTTTGGCAGGCGTATCTCTTACGAAAACTTTCTACCGGTTAAGCATACACGTACGTCTTCAACTGTTTGTGGATGAGCTGCCGAATGAGCTGATATCCTTGTTTTAAGTTTGCCCAATATTACCCCCTTCACAGTTAGTTGTCTACAACACTTTCCGAGTCAACCTCAAGTAAATGCTACGTAACAAGCGTTTTCTCATTCGTATATCACTTTGTAACATTATTATGCTAATGAGCTCGTGCGTGAAAAAAAAAATTACGCAATAATCGATGTATTTGCACTCTTCTCAGGCGTACTATTTTCACATTTTCCCGCTCACGCTTATTAGCGGGTCTTATTTCCTTCTGTAATCTTTCTGCTTCAAGTCTTTCTTGTCACTTTGTCGCATAGACGCTTAAGCTCTCTCCATTGCAATGGTAGCACGTCTTCGTTCTTGAGACTGTAGTAATCTCGTTCTTCTTTTATTTTCCCTATCCTCTTTCTTAATTAAACGTGCACCTTCCGAAGTAAAGTTTTAAGTAAAACACGGCAATGAACTTCAATGTCATTCCAGTCAGCTTATATGCAATGTCTGCTTCAAGGGCACCGCATCCTTGATACTGCCTTCCATACTCAAATATCTACTTCACTGAAGTGCTGAAATTTTGGCCTCTGAAGGGAAATCTGCTCTCTGAAAGAAAGACATTCTACTTCCCGTGAAATAATTATCTACTGCCCGTCGTGAGTGCTCCATTGATCACATGCAGAACTTGTACGTTGAGACCTGGGAGAAAAAAAAAAAAGTTATTATCATCATCGCCTCGTCAGCGTTCCGTTGCTCACCTATAGAAATTATACTTCGTGACCTGAGAGAAAAAAAGAATTATAGAATCGGAATCCTGAAGCTGGATATGTATTGTTCCAATGTCAAGAAGTGTTTCAAGAATGAAATGCTTTCAGATAAAGGGTTCTACATCTTCTGCAACCTGATCATCGATCTCTATGAAAACGTAACTTAATTGCAACATCTAGAACCCGGCCTGTTTATTGCCTATGTATTTCATTAAAAGCGGACACGAAATAAATACACGGAGCATTTTATTATATAAGGATGACTGTCAGCAAACACTCAATATAGTTCGTAACCTTGTATCTGAGGGCTAAATAGATTTCAAGGATAAATCAACGTGTCAGTAATCACGTAGGGATTTTTAGTGGGTTGGTTTACTCTATAGAGTAATGTCCCCTGTGTAACAAATATCGTAGGTATATATATGTATATCTGATTAATTCAGGGGCTTTTTTATTTCGTATACTGCAGAATTATGTACCAGCTGGCGTTTACCTATAAGATGCTATATTCTATGACCACGAGAACTATATTATTATTATTTTATTGTTTCTAGTTATAAGTGGCACTTTGCATGAAAGTAATATATCGGTAAGGTTTATTTTGATGTTGTTATTAAAACCCAGTAGGTTATGTAATAGTATTAGCAGTTACCAGTTACCCTCCGTGGCGGTTGGTTGTGATGTGTACGGTGCTCCGCTAGAGTAGATAAAATCAGAAAGCTATAGATTTTTCTCTAAAGCAATAAACCAATTAAGTGTTAAGCAGTGTGCCAGCCTGGCTATATACTCGTAAAGGCCGTGTGACCAGCGGGACCAGTGACCACAACGTAGCTCGGTCAATAAGGGAGGCCTAGACGTCAGTTATGGCAGGCAATAAAGAAGGGCGCAATAAAACACAGTTCAAGCCAGTGATTCTAAACTCAACTGATGATTTGGATCAAGAGCTTGAGCCACAAGAA
>LQNS02278160.1:13972034-13987226 GCA_001587735.2 Parhyale hawaiensis
TAACTCGTTGTTAGCCACCCTGCTGGTCACGGACTGCAGCATCACCTCTGCACAAGATGGGCGGCGTGCATAACGTCGCCTGGACCTCGTCCGAAGTATCATCAAAGGTATCAAAGGTATAAAGGTAAGGTTACCCATGAAAACCTTCACTGTACGGTAAAAACACAATCAATCTTTAATTAGGTCAGGATGCTGCTGTGAACTTTATAGACCTTTTACATATATAGATAGGTCAATGTCTTTGTTAGTGCAGTGAAGGTTCACGGACTGTTAATTGCTTCCCACCCTCTATGGACGAGCGCGCCAATAATGACGACCGGGGGCGGTATGTCAAGTTCCTGGTGCAGGCCCTTCTCACAGGGTATCAGCGGAGGCCTACCAGTCTGGCAGTGGCCTCGTTAAGAAATTTCCAGTGGAGGGATGAGACAAGACTAGAGTAAAATGAAGAGGGGCTGACGTTGCTACGGGGTATATGTATGTTGGTTACACGGTAGCAATATTGGCGCTGAGAAAGGACTTGGCTCACTTTTTGAGAGGGGAGGCGCAAACTCCCAAGCCCCCTAAAGTCCTTGTCTTGATGGCGCTACTGTCACTTCGTTGAGGAAAGCTGCCTCCTGACGGGCCCTGGCCTTCATCCTAACTTTACCCTGTATTTCTTGTAGAAGATTGTCTCTGAGAAGATAGACGTCATCAAGACCAAGATTGAAAATAGGAGCTGCAGAACATGATAATGCCGAGGGAAGAGGGTCAGCAATAGTCTACCTACATACACCGCTTTTAATAATGTTCTTCAGGAAGGATAGCACATGAGCTCGCAGTGCTCAACATTATAATTACCAGCTACACGGCTCATTCTATACGGAGGAATCACCTCTCAGAGGCCGAATATTGTTAGCAACAGTCCACCATGGCAGAGTGTACAACTGTATATCGCTAACGCACTGGCACTATTGAGAGCTTTCTTTTCCCTTACTAATTAAGGTATATATTGTATGTATTTTTTTAATGCAGAATGAATGACTTCTAGCACTGCATAGATTCTTAGAGGCATTTCCAATTCAAAAGAGAGGCATCTCAAGCGGCTAACAATTATGAGTATCAGTTGCTTCCTTGGCTTTTTAGCTTAGGCGTTGCTAGCATCTACCTGCAATCTACTCTTCGTTACGTTATTTTGTTCAGATACGCCCTGCAACGTGATGCTTCGTCAGCGGGAATTTGGTCTGCAAAAGCTTTCAGTTTTGCAGATTGTTCATCACATGATGAAGCGTAGAGAAGTAACAGCGGAGGGTGCCTCAGCGCATTTCAACGCTAAAGCTCGCGGCAGTATTTGCTCTTTGTGTGAGGCAATTTCCTTTACTGAGCATCGTGTAGGAGCAGCGATTGAAGGAAGGTCCTTAAACATTTCCATAAAAGGGTTTTTTGAGAGGGAAACACGTTCATGACAGAGATACTGTTCGAGTATCTTCCCAAACAGCCAGTAATATAACAGAAGTTGCAGCGCCAGATGATATATTGGCTTATTGGTCCTATCATTGCTTCCAATATCTTGCCTGCGAGACTCAAGCATGACTTGGAAAATCTTGAGAGCTCGAAATATCACAGGAAATGGATAGTCTTCGATCAAATGCAGTCGCAATGTGACCGCTGCAGTTACAGCGCAGTACTGAAGTGCAGCCCAAGTTACAAGCCATGACTATGTAGGGAGACTGACTTAGGCATGCCTGCCATCTCAAAGTTTGGTTGGATACCTACCAGAACTGGTTTTCAGTTAAATGACATTGATGGGTGCCCTATTACAGATGTTCCACAGAGCATACTGTGGCGATTCTGTGAGCATGTAGTGCGTGCCATACCAACAGAAGTCGATTTGTTAGATTAATCCATGGAACTGTAGAACGTCGAAGAGGGGGGGGGGATGGGGCTACAGTTGCTGGAGAGTTCAAGAGAATGCAAGGAAGTCAAGGTATGACTCCCCTCCTCCACTGCCTATGCATCTGGTGAAACTGACCCAAAACTTTGGAATTAAACGGCCGAAACGTTGCCTTTTACTTAGCTTGTTTTTATTTCTACTCGAGAATCGTTATTAATAATATCTCCAATGATGAAAAACAAGTTTTTAGAACTTTGGAGAAAAAATCTAAATGTTTTATGAAACTGTGTGCTGATTTTAAATACCATATATCAATATTCAATAATTCATGAACACCGAAAATACACCTGAGTTAGTGCCTTTTGGTGCCCAAAAAGAAAAAAAATTTAATGTATTTCTCAAGTACTTAAATACATTCATGGATTTAAGTATTTAGTATTTAAATACATTTAAAAAATGTAATTAGTATTTGATTACATTTTACAGATGTATTTAGTAATTACTATTTAAATACTTTAATGTATTTGGTGACCATCACTGGTTGTTCTGAACCGTTTATATTAAAAATGCACTCTCTTAACAGCATGTCAGAATATTATACCTGCCTTTCCAAGTTTCAAACAGGGCAGTTCTTTTTGTTATGTCGTTCATGGGCTTATTTGTTATACACAATTTGAGAGTCTGCCCCGTAGGGAGCTGGGAAGCAATACAAGGATCAATTTTCTATCAGTTTAACTCTGCGAATACGTTCACCTACTTCGCATCTCAAGCCCTGAAATTATTCTCTGGTTAAGAGCCCGGAGTCTGATCCACATGGCCCAAAAATCTCAATATCTGCGAGTGCTGTAGAATGATACAATAGAATACAATGCTTATGTAACAGCGAGAAGAATGTAATTTAATTCATTCAATTACCCTCTCAATTAAGTGCATTTGATGCCACACTACCGGGACCCTTGGAATTTACCATACTTCAACTACTTTTTCAACTCACCTCTCACACTGAGTTCGGCTTTATCTTGCCGACTTGGAGTACTGTACTTATGGAAAGGCATCATTTACCTTATTCATGCATTGGTCTGGTTTCGCTTGATGAGCTCTGTCGGTCCTTTCTTGGATCCTCTCTCGTTTTTGGCCTTGTTGACCTGTCTGTCTCCATCTGTTCTTCTCCGTCCTTTTCGGTGCGTTGTTTTTTCGAGCTGATATCTATTGCTGGTCGTTGTAGCGGAATGTCTGGATCTTTCATGTTAATTCTGGTACGGAAAAGGTTTTCGGATGGTGGATTCTCAGGAAAGTTCATCGGAGCAATTCCCTTCTCGGCGAGCATTCGGTTAAGCTCCGCTTTGTACGTTCCTCCTCCGGTGGCCATGTTATAAAAGTGTGCGTGGATTACCACTGCCGTTAAAAGATATGCCGCTTGGCCAACGCTGCAGCTATTTTATACTCCCTCTGAGCGAACGCGCTGGAACCGTAGCCCTCCGCTATACGAACCCACGCGTCACCGCTAAAGCAACGCCGCCTTCGGCGGTTCACCGCTAAAAGAACGCAGGTTTTTGCGGTGCACCGGTAAGCTAACGCCCATGGTTTCGATTTTTTTTCCTTTGCGGTGACGAGCGTTGTTGAAATTCCCTGCCGTTTAAGGAACGCTCCTGCAAAGTTCGGGCGGTGTGATCTGGTTTTTACAAGAATTGAGAGATCTTGTAATCCGTGGGACATCTGCAAGCGTGAGAAATCAAATTCTCGGGAGCTGCGAGACTTCGCACAGGTTGAGATTAGGTCACAATTATTATTGCTACAGAATTCTGAATATGATTAGCTGCTCTAGGATAATAGATAACCCAGGAGCGGGTGAAAAGCTCCGATTACACCATTTTTTGCTATATAGTGACTGATTCCTATGGAATGAAAGAATGATAATCCAGCTAAAGCACTCTGTTGTATTCCAAACCAGCGAAGCTGCTTCTGCTACTGCACAGATAATTTTGAATGCCGACTCATGTCCATAGAAAACAATAGCAATGACGGGAAGTCCACGCAGCAAGCAAAACGCTTCACGCTGTCTGTGACTGACATTTCCGGGAATTACAGTCAAGCAGAATTGCCTTGTATTACGCTCACTAAATTCCTAACACAGTTGTGCAGTTTAAAATGTATGCTATGCAAACATAACTACATAAAGATCATGAAAAGTCACGAGCATTTTAATATTTGAATTCATCTGAAGTTTGCATAATGCACTATAGTGAATCGCAAATCAACGTGAATGGCATTAATGTTCAAACGTATTGCTAGCCACAGTCATCTTCATGAAATGGCCAGACATCATTTTATTCGTCCTTTTAATATACTTGCACAAAAATATAACCTGTTGACAAGTTAAACCCATTACAAAATTTGCACATACATAATAACAAATTGTGTCTGGTAGCCCATTCGCCAAACACTTTTAGGCTTCCTGTTGATCACGACTGAAAGTGTATGCTGGTTCTAATATTCTATCAACTATTTTTTTCTGTTTTAAAATCATCCCATTTAAGCCGCTCGTTGCAAAAACGCAACAGTGAACATGTCATTACTCATTCGAATGAAGCTCTAGTATGGCTGTCCATATGAAACCAACAGTTGCCTGTGAAACCTTGGGCGAGCAGATTATGCACCGGTCATCTTCTTTCTTGGCCTCTCGCGGAAGTAACTCGGCGCTGAACTTGACATTCTCTTTTTCAACTATGGCTCTTCAGAAAAAAAGGTGTGTACGCTTCAGAACTGACTCGGATTATATCAATATTTAGTGTACTCAATAGAATAATCACCAGCAAATGAGACGTGACTTTTATATTCCAAATTGTCTAAAATTAACAGTATATATTGGGCATAGAAAATGAGTTTTTCAAGATGTTGCGATTTCGCAACGATCGGCACTCTAACCCGACATACTGTTGCGATAACGCAACGACCGGTACCCTAACCCGACATAGTGTTGCGATAACGCAACGACCGGTACCCTAACCCGACATACTGTTGCGATAACGCAACGACCGGTACCCTAACCCGACATACTGTTGCGATAACGCAACGACCGGCACCCTAACCCGACATACTGTTGCGATAACGCAACGACCGGTACCCTAACCCGATATACTGTTGCGATAACGCAACGACCGGCACCCTAACCCGACATACTGTTGCGATAACGCAACGACCGGTACCCTAACCCGACATACTGTTGCGATAACGCAACGAGCGGCATACGCAGTGTCATTTTTTCAAATGCTTGTTCCATATAATCTGGAATAGAGTCTTTGTACCTCCTGCAGGAACCTCATTTTGAACGAAGCTATCAGTGCATTGGAAAAGATGAAAGAGGAATCGAGTTCGAGTGATTCTGAGACAGAAGGCAAGCAGAACGAGTCTTGCAATAGTTAGTATATCAATCCACCTGCAGATGGTCACATAACTAACAAGGACTCTGGTGAAGAAGATGATGATGTTATGCTCAGTAATTTACCTGTGTCGCAATAATTATTGATTTTCGAAGCTCTTGTAAGTGATGACACGGGTGATGGAGCAACATGCGATCGCAAGAAAAGCGCGAAAAAGGTCGTAAAATTGCGACAATGGATTGAAACTTATTTATAATTTGTGCCTTCACAAACTGCATTTCCCTATCGACCATCCATTGCTGATCACCCGAAAACACCAAGAGAAATGTTCATTGATATGAGAGCAATTGATTTTTTGACCAAAGAGAGTTAATATGCCATTCATCTACGAAATTATTCATTTCAGTTACTTAGTGATGAAATGAAGGCAATCCTTGCCATACTTATAGCTTCAGGGTACAATACCGTTCCAAGGTGCAGGTTGTACAGTACCTGCAAAATGAGCCAGACGTGCGAAACGAGCTTATAGCTTCATCAATGCAACGTGATCGTTTTGATGAAATTATGAAGTATCTCTTTGAAGCTGATAATAATGTAGTACATACTACAGGCAAATACGCTAAAGTGAGACCATTATTGAATGTTCTCAATGAAAACTTTTTGCAGTATGATTCACCTCTTGGTCCGTCAAATGCATCTCTGGATGAATCAATGATGTCATATTATGGTCACAATCTTGTGAAACGGTTCATAAAAGGAAAGCCCATTCGTTGGGGCTATAAAGCACGGGTTGCAGCTGATCCTACAGGATGTGCTTTCTCTATTGAACTCTAACAAGGCCGGAACGAGAGAAATCCGAAGAATAATTAAATGGAAACTGAAACTGATGGTATAAGAGAAGTTGTCCTGAATTTCTTAGATTACCTGCAGCAGCACTACAACACCAGGTTCTCATTGTACTTTGACAATTATTTCACATCAGTGCAACTAGTGGAAGGAATTCACAAGCGATCTCATGGAGCTACGGGTACAATTCGCGCAAATAGAGTAGAAAAATGTCCGCTGATAAACCCTAAATCTTTTGGAAAGAAAGCAATAGGTAGCACTGAATATTTCACTGATACCGCTGCTAATGGATGGAATGACAACGGGAGTCTCTACGGCGTCCGAGAACAGAGTACATAGCTACTTCCTATAGCAAAATTTAATGCTGAAAGGCATGATTCTGTTGAAGGAAAACGAATACAAATTGATGGGCCTCGTATGATTTAGAATTATAATCGACCGTTTAGATCAAATCATCGCCAAATGTAGTGCATCTATCTAAAGAAAGAAGTGGTATTTCCTAATAATTAGTGAGTCGGTACTAGTCTGCTTGAACAATGCTTGGTTGTTGGCTATAAAAGGTAGTTAAAATGAAATCTGCCGTTCTTTACGTGATCGATTGCTCAAGAATTATTACCGTAGCTTTCAATGGTGGAATGAGGAAGATAGAAATGATTATTTTCGTTTATGGTAGAGCTTCTTTTGGGAGACGGCGGAAAGGAGAGGGTTTATTTTGCTCCCAATTTTTTTTTTGTTTTTCGCGTGTCATCAGTCGCCGAGCATAGTAAACCATAAAATGGAAGTCTGTCGTGGCCTTCTTTCATCTTATGAATCGTGAAACTCTACAAAAGGGATAATCTTCAATGCCGGCCGTTACGTTTTCGCAACGATGCTCCTGGATAGCATGCCGCTCGTTGCATTTTCGCAACACGCGTTTTTTTTTATGTTTTCTCTCGAATGCATTACTTCTAGGTCATGAAAAAGATGGTTTTATGTATACTGGAACGTGCCTTACAACATACAGAAAATTCCAGTGAATCATAAAAAGTTAGTTTTTTCTCGGCGTAAATGGGTTAAAGATACTTTTCCCTCAGTGCTTACAGGCTGTAACTTTTGCTACCTTAATTTATGAGGACTTATTGCAAACAAATGATAAAGACCAGGGCAGGACTCGCACCCTCGTCCACATCCTCCTATCTCTGAAGTACCGCCACTCGAGCTTCTGAAATCTTGTTAGCTGATGGGTAAACTAGGATCATATTCATTCATTGAACTAATTTTTCGAAATCATATATTTTTGCTTAATGCTTAATACGGCACCTACAACGTTCACGTTGCTGCTCACAATACTGATACCTGTGTACTGTCACTGAATGTATTTCAGAAGAAGTATGATATCAGATTGGTGTACCAAAACATTATGTAACTGATATGGAGTCCTCCAAATTTCGAACATTAACAACTATGCAAGTAATCGAGTATCTGCTGAACATATGTAAGTTTACATAATGAATATTACCAGAGGTGGTACCTCCAGTAATGAAGCGGTTAAGCGGTAATACAGCTTCACCCAAAACCGTTACCGCCTCACCGTTACCGAATTCTGGCTAAAAATTACCGCTTTATTGATACCGGAACTTGGACAATTTTTAGAGCGGTAACGGTAAAGTTTTAATTTGGTACGTTTAAGCTGGTGAGTTTTCATGGAGAATTTAGTACGATCGCCATAATTGAGCACTGAACAGAACTTAAAACACTGAACTTATTTATATCTACATTAGGATTTGCTAATATTCAGTAAGTGTTGCACAGAAGAATGTTATCATGTCTATTATTTAGATTACTGATAGGTAATATTGTGAAACGTTTTAATCTTTTACTCTAGGTAAGATAAAATAGAGAATTAAATATCACTTGTACAAACTATGAAAATCAAAATTCAGTCATGCAGTTGGGCAGAATATGCGTGCATATTTGCAAAGTCACAAACCTAATGATGATATATTGATGTCATATTAATAATATTACCTAACAGTAACATTACACACTAGTGAGATTACTGATTAAAGTGGTCCACAATAGTATCTATCGATAATCTTAATCCACATATCATAATTTTCTTTTGAGCAGCATTCACAAGCACTATTAACTAAGCCAGTAAGTGCCTACAACTACATCTTATCTTGATTTCACTGAATAGTCTAAAATTAGTATTGAGTTATTTATTTATTTTTTACCGTATGTCTATTTACCTAGTTGACTATTTGTCTAAAATAAATAAAAATATTGCTCGTATTTTAGTTGAAAATACAAGATTTTCTACTGAAATGAACTGTCTTTCTCTTATTTAATCATGTTAGAAGATTTTTAAACATATGTAAGGTAATTCGGAAGTGTTTAAGGTAAGTCAAGCTAATTTGGTGATTTTCAAGCTAATTTTTAGTTTTACCCCTTGAAAATATAAGGTACTGCTTTATTATTGGACCACTGTTAGCCATTAACTGCTACCGAAACTGCTGGCAGATTTTTCGAAACTTTACTACTTTACCGATACCGGAACTTTGGAAAGCCGTGACCGCTTCAACGATACCACGTCAACAGAAAAAAAAAACTAGAGCACTCCGAGAGCGCATACCTTCGCCAAGCGAGGCAACGGTAGTAAAAAATTCAAATTGGCTTTGGAACCATAATTTTCTTTGTATAAACTGCAAAATCTAATCATTTGTGCTTTTTTATAGTTAATAACAGCTTGTGCAATTTTCTTGAAGATCCGTTCATAACTTTCAGAGTTATACTGTAAACAAAGCTTATGACAAACATGAGTCAAGCATGCAAACGAACGAACCAATCTGCACCAAAATTTAATCATTTATGTCTTTTAACATTACTAACACATCCTATGAATTTCATAAAGATCCATACATTACTTTTCAAGTTATTGTGCTAAAAAGCATAAAATTAAAAACAGTGACAAACGAACGAACGAACAAACGGATCATTACCAAAACTTAGTTATTTACTCTTTGTTATATACCTAACAACTCATGTTAATTTCATCAAATTCCATCCATAACTTTTTGAGTTATGGCATTAAGAAAAATGAAGCAGATAAACAAACAAACGGATGTACATATCTTCACCAAAAGTTAATCATCTGTTCCTCCTAACATACCTAACAATCCCTGTAAATTTCGTCCAAATCAATTCATAACGTTTTGAGTTATCTTGGTGACAGACAGACAAACAGAGACAAAGAGACAGACAGAAAAACACGACGAAAACATAACCTCCTTGGTGGAGGTAATTACTACTACCTACCTTTGTATATTACATTAACAATCACAGAAATCATGGATTATCTGTTCGGCCCAGTATGGTTTAGTAATTTCTTCAAATAATGCTGCAATAATATATACTGTTCACTATCTTCTTTTCATCACTATGGTGAAAGGGGCGTGCTATAACAGTCAAGAGCATACGGTACGCTTCTCGAGCAATGCTGAGTAAGTACACTTAGAACGGAAATATATGATAACTTTATCGCAGAATTGACCACATCTCGACTATTTGGCTATAAATTGCGGTGAAAATATCACAGAAAGTGAAAGTTATGATGCTTATAGTGTCTGTAAATTTTCAAATGACTAATCGTGCTGGTTCTAGAAAAATTTCGTTTTTTCTTATTTGTCAAATTCCCTTGTACTGAGCGGTGGTAATAGCTTTTTGACTAAAAGAAAGTTATTAACAGTTTTATATCATCAAAGGAGCAAATATCAACAACACAAGTGAGAGAAATATGTATTAAACAAGAAGTTATTAATCAAAAGCTTACAATGACTGAAAAAAGTCTTATTTGCCAACAAGATCCCCATAACGTTTAATAACTTCAATAATCCTTGAATCCATGCAGCCAGTTAGTTTCTTTATTGCAGAAGGTAGAACTGACCTTGCTGCTGCAGCAACAGGATCCCACAAGACAGATTTTGAGCTGTACTACCTTCCATCTGCGTAAATTTCCCTTTCCGGAAAGGCCCAGAACTTTTCAATTGGGTATAGATCAGGTGAGCACGGTGGCCAAACCATCAGTTTCTCTCCATGGAACCCCAAAAAGTTCAGAAATGCTGTGGTGGTACGGCCAGAGTAAGAAGGCGGATTATCATGCATGTAAATCAAGTTTCAAAGCAACGAAAGGAGTATGTCATCCAGCCATGGAACCAAGGTGTCCTTAAACATGTCACAATATGATGAAGATGGAATTTTCACGCCATCGGCTACTCTAACCGGACCTACAAGTCGATCCCCTATGATACCAGCCCATATCATAACACCACCTCCCTGTTGTTGACGTTTTACGCGTTGATGACACTCACCTCCAGGTAGCACTCCACCCATCAGGTCCATCAAGCGTTACGCGGGTTTCGTCGGTGAAAAAAAAACATGATTCATGTTGGTCTTCAAGTATTTCTCTGCCCATTCCTTCCTCAAAATGTTGTGTCTTGGGTCAAAGGAGGCAGTTTCAGAGTGGTTTTGAAAGAAGCAATGGAGCGAAGGATGTCATTTCTTGTGGTTTTAGGCACTTCAGGAAACCCAACAGCCGTAAAAAATGATTTACTTGTTTGTCCGGGTCTTTTACGTAGCTAACGAACCACATTCCTTGAATGCCTAGCATCTGATCGCTTTTCCGTGGTGTAGGGTCCTTCTAGAATCTCGTCGCTGTGTCAATATGGCGTCCCATTTTTTCCATTTTTCGGGCAATAACATGAAGACAGGTGCCTTTAGCAGTTTCTTTGATGATAATTTCTTTCTCCTCGTTAGTTAGAGCTTTTCCTCGTTCCATTTTATCAGAATATACAAGAAGCTATTATTGTCGTTCACCTCAAAAAGAGAAAAAATGCTAAAAGTTGTCAATCAGGAGACACAGCAAATTGTAAACAAACTCAGCAGTGTTGTCATAAGTTGTCACTATTTCCCTGCAAGTTTCATGAAAATTTGATAGCGCAAAAATGAGATATGGTCAATTTTGTGCTGAAGCTATTACTTCCGTTTTGTGCCTTTGATTTGACGAAAGCGAGCGACACTTTCTGTTAAGTAGCCTATTAACAGGCAATCCTGGCTATATCACTAAAACACTGCAGAATTTACCGTCATATGACGGAACGAAATACTTGTTCTTCAAACAGTGTTGACGTACTAAGCTCTAAACGAAACGACGATTACCTTAGGGACCTTGTACAAAACGAGGGAAAACACACTTTTTTTCATTTCTACCTGTTAAGCCACTGAACTTTTTTTGCAGGGTAGTAAGAGTGTTATATCCCTTCCATTAAGAACAGATGGAGGGGGAGGTGAATGAATGCTGAATACTGTATATTTTCAGATTACTCATTGATTTCTTAGCTCTAACTGCTGTAGTGACGTCATACATTATCAGGTGGATGCAAACGTTTTTTGCCGTTCTAAACGTTTTATATTAAGAATAGAAAGCTGTGTGCGTTTGCAAAATTGTATCCATGCAATAACGTACGTAGCTCCTTATAACTTGATGCCATCTGTCAACGAGTTATATATGCGTCCCGTATAAATTCTTTAGGTTTCAATGTGAAATACGAATCTAATCAATTTCCAATCTCTTCTCTTGATGTCAACCTAAGGCCATCGAAATAGTTTTGTAATCCTCGAAACAAGTGATAATCCAAGGGAGTTAGATCAGGAGATATGCTGGATGGAGCAAAACATCACAACCAAATTCTCTTAGGAGAGGTTTGGTCAGTAGCACTGCGTGCGTGTGAGCGAGCATTAGCATGATGGAGAATCACTTCCTTTTTGTTGACTATAGTAACTATAGAATGTCGCTTTTGGATCAAAACAGCTTTCAAACGACGAAGTTGATCACAATAGAGACTAGCAGTAAAGGTTTGATTGTTGTCTAAAACATCGTAGTGAATGATACCTTCACTACCGCACCATACGCTCAACAGGATCTTTTCGGGATGGAGCCCTGCTCTCAGTTGCTGAACTGGTCTCTCTCCTCGACATATCCACGATCGCCGGTGTTGAACGTTATGGTAGAGCGTCCAGTTCTCATCACCCTTGACAAGTCTGCCCAACATGGTGTCTCAATGTGTCGTAAGATCAATTATTATATACGACAAACTCGTCGGGGAAGGTTCTCTGGAGACAGTTCTTACTGTACACATTTATTGCAGAAAATATGAATAATGCTTCAATAATCTGAAAGAAAATATGATAAATTATTCATGGTGTTACCTTTAAGCAATGCGAATCGGCACAATAATATTGTTAATGATTTGATATTCCTTTCATTGAAATCGGCGAAAACTATTGCACCGATCTGATACATAGTTTCTTATGGGAAGACCTTCCGTGCACTCTTTTGGGCCTAGAAAAGTGAAATTTAGATGAGAAGCAGAAGTTTTTAATCACAAATGAGGATCACGACAGCAGCAGATGGACCCATTTTATTCTCAGAAGACATAATTCATAAGTTCAGAGAAACAGGAAGCCCTTACGGCGGTGTCGGCATCTTCCGTGAGAAAATTCTGGTAAATCGTTTGGCAACACAACAGCTTCTCAGTCTGTTACAACTCATCGCTTAGAACGCTTGCCGACGTAATTTAAGTCATGTTTTATTTACGTAGAGCCCCAATTTCATTCTCAACGAGCCATAACTTTAACAACTGCCTCACAGTTGCTTGATCACAAGTAAACAGAGCCTATTGTTATTCAGGATTAACCTGGTACATATAACCGTCATATTTCATCAACTCAAAATCATACTCAAGCCTCATCCAGGCGGCAAACCTTTTCTTCGAATTGTGTCTGCCGTACGATTTCGATTGACCAACATATGCGGTGGGGCCTCGAATTCTGTGCTTGACGCGGATCGAACCTTTGATACCTTACATCACGAAGACTCGGCAGTTGACTAACACTAAGTTCAAAAATTATATTTCGCTGTATGATGCCTTGATAACTTGATAACACTGGGTGAACGATGCAACTGCACAACGTATCAGGCTATTGGGAGTAAGTAATATCACGTGGTTCTACTGCTTTAGAGTGCACGAGAGAAATAAATATTGGTTGTTTGTTAGGCTTACACATTATATGTCGTCGTATTATTTTCATTCACTCTATGCATTCCGCCTTGTCGCTCGTCCGGTTGCTCGTACATTGTGTAGTCCAGGATCCTGGGTGTGGGCAATGCTGTACAATTATGATATGTATATATTACAGCAGCTTCCATAAGCATACTATCCACTAAAGGCAAAACTCCCAAATTTACATTACAACTTTCGATGATACTACTAATAGTCCTTGTGTAGCGAAGACCTTACTCATCCGCAGTCTGAATCAGCAAGATAGTGATCCTTCATTAATGCAGTTAAGGAACAGTTTGATGTTTATTCGTGCTGCTAAGATGCCATGGAAGTGCTGAAAACGAGAAATGCTTCATGTCGCTTCAGCTAGACAACGTGTGTACGCATGAAAGCTCAAACCGCTCAGGGTATATGTTCCAAACTCCTCGCCTGACACACAAGATGTAGAAGGATACAGCACTGAGCTTAAGAACATTCCTAGTAAGGTCGTTAAGTGGTATTCGACGAAGACTTAAAAAATTTCATTCATTTCACTCACGAAAGTTGATGAAATGGGCTTTTCTTAAGTTGAACTTATCGCTGGAAAAAACTTTTCATTTCTACCTCTACTGCAATAGAGCTGAAAAAATTTTTACTAATTTCGTAAATGAAATAATTAAATTATTAATATTCTTTAATTATTATTAAATAATAATTAATAATAAAATATTAAATAAATATATTCTCACAAATTGTCTCATCAATTAATTAATATCGTTGTGTAATCAACAAAGATGATTTACTCAGACTTTTTTATTATTACGGATTTATTTCTCAAATACAGACTGTAGGAACAGTTTACGTTCAAGGAAGTTTTCGAGCAAACTATCGGAGAAGTTCTTTGTTTTTCTAAAGCAAATTTCTGTAGAATAGACCCTGAACCACTTGTTTTAGCACACCCTTTGACAGTATAAAATATGGTTACGACGCAGCTGCGTTTGCAGCGCGACAGAGGCACAAGATAACGAACTGCTCTGCTCACACAACGGTTACACTCTGGACGACGAGTTTCACTGAACCTTTATTGTTTTCATGAAAAATGGAGGACTCAGGAAGGTTTTCTTATAGGATAAGCAAGGGTGAGTTGTTTATCCTGGGGTATTGGAACCGATATCAGAAACTCAAGAGCGATAAGACGAATAATATATATATATATATATATGTTTCTTAGCTCAGTCCTAAGCTAGGCCCCTGGATCTCTAATGGTGCGGCGGTGAGTATGGTGGTTCGGTGTTTGTCGATTTTCATTGCGTTCGTGCGTTCCATCTTGTGTTGCCCGCTGCATCAGTGCGAGGATATTAAGGCAGAGCCGTACGTGTATGAGGGAGCTCATCCGTCTACCCTGAACAATTAATAACCTGAAAGATCTCACAGTTTCTCGTCCCGTCAACACCTGGTAGCACGATACGGAGCTGCCTTGGTGGGTTTCCAGTCCATTTCTTACAGGCCACTAGGATCAGGCTTGGATTACGTGGAATGACCGTCTATGTCCGGAGTGGTTTCTGCGCTTACCGGCAGTCAGCGTACGAATGCGTCCGTCATGAGATCATGGGAGCGTGGCCGTCTGAATGATTTATATTTATTCTTATTGTATTGGAGCCCTACAATTCATGATTCTCAGTTTGCTGACAGTGATGACCTCGATCCAGAGTTCAGATCCTAATTTAGCTTCTGTTTTAGAGGGGAATGTTAATGCGCAACACACGGAATGTGGTGTGCCACCGACTGATAGCCATGGTGAGGCTGATTTGGATTTTTACACCTTCTCTAGTTGTGAGTAGTTAGTCCGTGGGTCCACGCATTTTGCAGGCAATTGTCTCGACCTCGTCATGACCCGATGCCTGTGCGTCTCCGTCGTGGGTGGACCCTGCGCGAGTCTCTGCGTTGGATGGGGACTTTCGTGGGCCAAACGCAGGCACTCACCGTCTGGAGTGGCTCCGCGGGTCGCTGTGGCGCT
>LQNS02278160.1:14017176-14028470 GCA_001587735.2 Parhyale hawaiensis
CGTCCTCTTGTTTTTGCGGTTGGGCACGTCCGTCCGCGTTTCACTCCAGAACTCCTTTTGAAATGGTTGCATGGCCACAGTCTTTGGCGTGCTGGGGCCATTGACCTGTATTTACAGCCCGCAAATAAATTTCAATCGGGTGGAGGCCATTTTTTAGGAAAAAAAATATATAAATATATATTTTACAAATATAGAAGAAAAAGTATCACTTCAGCTTAGCTAGCTTTCATTCTTTCCAAATTATGGCATTGCACTCTGCTATTTCAAGAGCAACTTATCAAGAATTTGGCCAAATTTTCTAAAAAAAAATGCAACAACTCAACTGTTCGCTTTGCTTGCAAAAACTCAGTATAACAACTGCGATATTCGACCACCTCAAAGCCCACTAGAGACTAACGTAAAATCTTCCTGAAATATTCATTTGAAACCTTTTAATTCAACTTTTTTTATTGCTTATGTAGCCCTCACTGCTGAACGGCTTGGCCACCTCCAGGCTGGGCTAAAAAATATTCTATTAGATTAAATTCACGAAATTTAGTTACTTGTTTTTCTCACATCCAGCATCTTCTACAGTACACATCATTATGTCATCAATGTTGCCTGAGTTCTAACATGCGTATTTAAATAATTGCTTAATGTGATTGATGTTGCTTACCTGAGGGGCATTAATAGATTTTTCCCCGTCTTTTCTGTGAGAGAGGACAACTAAAAGTCCAAAAATCCTAAGTAGCTAATCCTGCATTTGACGACCAGGTGTAAACATGCTAAAAAGCAAGGCTGGCAAGGGCGCACTAGACTTTATTTAGCACACTGTGTAAAGAGGCGCAAGGCTTTTGTAAGACGCAGGCCAAAGAGAGGCACATCACCATTTTCATGCACCACATTTGCACCTCTCCATCCAATGACGAAAAGTCGACATTCGCAGTGGCTGTTACTCCTTTTGCGATTTCTTAAGAAACTGGGATTTCACCCGTGACTTTGAGATATTGTACACTATGAAATCGACAGCAAGTAATTATGGCGGCTTTATTCCACCCCACATCTAACGTATTGAATGTTCCATGTATATTCTTTCGTCGACGATTCATGCACGTTCGACCCATGAAAAATCATTTAAGTAGCAAGCACTGTATGTTGAACGAGGAATGTTCCAGTACCCAACTTAGAGGAACAGGCGGATGACTGATAGAATGATAAGTTTTTATTTACTCTTTTCTGCCTAATATTGCAATAGCTGTAAATATATTGTTAGATCTTTTTGGAATTGTTGACATATACCTGGAATTATTTTTGTTGTAGGCTTATTGAAATTTTCATTAGGACGCCGTAGAATATATCGCCGCTGGCTCAGGGGCGCGGGGCGCAATCAAATACGGCACAAATTGTGGCATTGAAAGAAAAAGAGGTGCAACTGCTAAGTAGTATTTTTTTTAATTGGGCTGATCAGCTGGGAATATAGTTTTTCAAGACAAGAGTAGACTAAAAGAGCGGGACCACGGCCATACATATACCAAACAGAACGGGTTACTGAAAAGCAATGACAAAGGACAGAAATTTCCCTCAACGTCATCAGCTATTTTTAATGTCAGTTATTTTAGCTGAAAAATAACGTGAGGTGGTAGCCTGACGCATCTGTTTTTTTCAATAACTATGACCACGCTGATGTCGTTTTGTCCCAACCATGCAGACTCGCTATTGGATGCTGACTCGGTCGTTATTAAACTGCAATATGGCTCCATGTAGGCCCACATGAAAGCTGATACAACTCGTTATAAACATGCCTTCTGGTTACACTGAGAGGTGCTGTACTGAAAGTAAAATCATAGTACCAAAATTAAAATCAATATTTTTCACGGATTACTTCATGTGTCACCGCAGAGGAGGTTGCAGCTGGCGGCAATTCCTGCTGAGAAAGTTAGTTTTATAAAGTTAGGTAGGTTCTCTATTTATTTTTCCCCTTTCTGTTCCGTGAGGTGGACTGTTGATTGAGATAGCTGACCTCGGACGCGGGACACCTCTAGTCTCTCTCGTGTGGAAGACCATGAAAGGGGCCGTCCACTCGAGTGTCTTTTTCTATTCTTTGCACCTTTTTCCTGCTAGTAGCAAAGCACTGAGCCAACTTCTACGATATGGCAGAGTAGAGCCGATGTCGAGATAGGCTATTCCTAATTACTCCTCCTGGCCCACTAGCATCACAGTGCAGACCGCCCTTTGACGGAAATAATAATTCACTTGATGAAAGCCGTTCTTTTATGAGATAAAATACATAATTTCGAATTTATATGTTTGTACTTTAGGTCGTGCTGTATGGTACCGCCGTACCTACAGGATGATATCGTATTTAACAGTATTTAGTCAAACAGAAGAAATAGCGTTAAGCCATGCATCTCTCTCCTCTGGAAGAAATAACTGCATTTACCTTACTTTAATGGAACAAGCTGTAATATCAGCAGAAACATAATTACATATAATATTGCTCCTCGTGCGAGGGTGAACGTTAGGTAGTACTATTGCGGTGCCAGTTCAGTTAATTAGTTTAGTATGTGATGGCACTAAGCCCTGTTGATTAGGTTGTGAATTCATAGCTTTAAATATCGTTATGATATGAATTTACGCAAAATTTTTAATCTAAGCTGCAACAGAATAATCCAAGAACACCTCCCGCCCGTGGAAAATTACATGTTAAATGAATAATAAATGTAAACAACTATTTAAGCAGTTTGTCATTGCCCCGTTAAAGTAATTCCAATAGGAAAGCTCCACCTTACTCGCAAAGCTGCGAAGATGTTCTGTTCGACACAATACTCTGAGATGCGTATTTCTTTGTTAGTAAACGGCCGCCACGCTTTAAAAAACATAAAAAAATGGGTTTTATAGGACATTTTGTCATATCGGCTCCCAATATTTTCCCCCAAAAATTATGGATTTTCTTTTTCTTTCACAGATTCCAGAAAATTGTGGATCATTTACTTCGAAAATTTGTAAAATCTCAATAGTATAGAGGCAAAGTTAAATATATATATATTTTTTGTAATTTGCGAAACTACCGAATTAGTTTATTGAAAGTTTCTATCTTCATTGCCACCGATTGTTTTCACGAGAATCTACCAGAATATGCTTTACAGGAACGGGTTAAAGAACAAAAAATTGAAAAAATGATTGGAAAACAGTACTAACCTGATGTGGACCAACTAGGCTATGCTTCCTCGTCGAAAAAGCCTTCAACCAATTATTATTAGAATACCAAATTAAGACCCCCATGTCGCAAAACAGTAGAACGTCTTGAGAACAGGGCTAAGCGCAGTTAGGGTGAATGTCACAAAGAGGGGCTGTTCGGAGTCAAACTTCACTTAACTGGGCGGAGTCGACCACTCAAGAAACAAGCTCCACTCACGAAACCGGCCTATTTGCCGGCAACTAATAGCTTTAATTCGGTCTCTAACTTCAGTTTTTCACCTCTCATAGTAAAATTATTTTCAACAGTTACTCTGCTATAAGGGTAATCTCCCGTAATACCGCTGCATAAGAGCGCCAGAGAGAAGTGGGTATTGGCTGATTGACGTGCACATTGCCCTTCTCATCAAACGTCTGTACGCTGAGCGTTCGGTTACTACACACTGGTTCGTAAGTTTTGTAGTCAAAGATCCTGGCTCTGGGCTATGGACTAGGTTGCAATAACTGCCGCGAACATATTAATTTTGTTGCTGAGAATGAAACCGTTCCAATAAATATACTTTGCACTTAGGGATAAATCACGGAGCTGAGCTGCGCGTTTTGATACTCGTTTGTCTTGCCAATATATAGTCCTAGCATACAAAAGATTTTATTTTCTACGATTAAAACTTACAAAAGTATCTATACTTGCTTGATAATCAGTATTGATGCGTCAGCTTTTCTGTCATTCATTGCTCACTAAGAGTACCCTGACCTAACCAGTAAAAGAGTTGGTCACTGGATCGTGGTTATCACACGAGTCTTTCATCTCTGAAGCTGGGCTCTGATACTTTGTAGTCGACTGCAGCCACGGACTCCTCTGGTCCTTTTTGCCGGTTAATTATTAGCAGCGCAAACAGTGATTTTTGCATTCTTTGTTAGGGTGCGCAGTGAAGACGACGCTGCCTTATAGTTTTAATGTCAGTCCTTTCGTGATATTGTTATGAAACTTGCTACAAACCAGATACTCTTCATGATACTCGAGCAACTTAATGACAGAGTGAGAAGCCAAAACTGGCATATGTAGAAGGTATTCCAGAAATCTTAGGATGGATCCAAAAGTGTATAGATATTTAGTATAGTTTTCCAGCATATTCTCACTACCTTCATCTAA
Source organism: Parhyale hawaiensis (assembly GCA_001587735.2). NCBI lineage: Eukaryota > Metazoa > Arthropoda > Malacostraca > Amphipoda > Hyalidae > Parhyale > Parhyale hawaiensis. Next base: position 14,021,504 of record LQNS02278160.1, read on the forward strand.
TTCGTACTCGTAGTAGACCTCAACAGTTTCATTCTTTCATGCGCAGTCACTTTTTAAAGTTTTTTTATTTGACATTTCCTTTAGAAAATTGAAGTTGCTGCAGCATCAAATTGTTGATAACTTCCACAACAATCTGTGGCACAGCAGTTGACGCGCATTTTCTCCCAACCAGAAATTTTTAGGCATTTATCTGATGTTATCCGATACAGTTCACGGTTTACTCGTAGACAGCCGATATATGCCTTTAAATTTTCGATTGGGCTGAAGTTACCGGTCCAATACCGTAAACAGTGCCTGTCAGTGTCTTGCAAGTTTTCCATTCGAGACTGACTATACCTGCAATATTTTGATATCTCCAGCTCCTGCACCAAGTGCTGAGTCGTCGGCTCCCAAGTGTTTTGACTAATGAAAGAAAATGTTATAGAATGTTTTATTCCAGTAACCAATTGCTGCTCGCATTCCTATGACGCTGTTTCTCTGTGGCAGCTTGGGTTGTTGAGATATTCGTTCGAGTTACTGAAGCAGGTGATACGGAAGTAGATAGGAACAATATGGATAATAACTTAGAGGTCGATTTATGTAACAGGAATTTTATTAGGAAAATTTCAGTTAAGACGAAAATAAAATGTACCATATATTCAGTTCTGAATGAGTTAAGTCGAAGATTTCTTAGCATTTCTGTACAAGAGTACTGCTGTTGTGACCAGCGTGGCTGCCACATTAGACAGCCAAGTTGTGGCTAATTGTAGTCCAATGATTGCGTCCGAAATGCGGTGCAGGTTTGCTGACGGAGATCCTACTCAGTAGGAGCTGCTCCGGTGGCGCAGTAGCTGATGATGCACTTCATGTACTCTCGCACCTGCAACATTGTGTAGTTAGTACATGTTGGAGTAGTCTTTCTTCCGACACACTCAATACAAAATTACAAACAAGGAAAGTTGCTCGTAGGTCTAGTATCACTAGAGACTCCAACTCGCTTTACGGTCCTGCAATTATATTTTAATGTAACTTATATTTTATGAGTATTATACTTTGTACGTTTAATACATAAGCGTGAAAATATTTAGGTCCAATATGATTACTGAAAGAAATTAGGTAAATAATAGATTGTACCTTATGTAATGAACAGTGTCGATGCATGAAAGTAATATTTAAATGGCTGTAGTATTATTATCCGACACTTTTGAATCAGCTGACACTAAAATAGAAATTCGAGCAGGTGATGTGCGGTGCTGAAAAGTTCACGGTTATAAAAATGTGCTTGTACTGCTGACGTTCAACAACGCGCAAAGCGGTCGAAGCAATTGACTCGCAGTTGGTTGTCTAGCCACAATTTGTAACAAACACTTCATGTAAATTTCATGTAAATTTCATGTAAATATAAATTTAAGAATGTTTCAGTTATGTGTAAAAACTGTCAATATGGGGAATTTGCAAAAAAAAGTTGTTTATGCTTCGAATGAATACAACTTAACATTGGAGATTACGAAAACAAAAGAGCAACGTATTTGTTTTCCTATCGCTGCACAATGGGTATAAATTGTCCTTCTCAGTAGCATAGCACTCTACGTAAAGTCAACACCTGTATGCGTGTTCTGGATTCAACAGCGTCTATAAAACTACGTTGAGCTGTAAACAATAAAAAACAAACTTTGAAAGGCTAATATTAGGCCCTCCACTTACGTTGTACTCTTCGAGGGGAACAGTGGAGCACTCGTCAAGTCCGAGCTGAGTGTTGGCCTCCTGGTCAGTGCCCGCGACTTTGCTTCCAATTTCTGTCTTGAAGGTTTCAATGTCGAAGGCGTCACCGTTCAGCTGGAAACGAATCAACTGATTCAATTAAAGGGCCTGAAACTTTATGGCAGCGGATGACTAAAAAAAAATGCCTGTTCAATTAAAGGTCGGTTCACGGGGGAATCTCTTTAAAATTTCGATTCTCTAAGTTATCCGCAAGCGTAGCTGTTGCGTTTATCAGAAGCCTTGCTGTTTCGCTTAAAGAGCAGAAAGGTACACATCTCTCTAAGTGCTGATTTACTGCAGATCTGGAGATATATAAGAAACCACAGTTCTCCAAGTGCTGATTTACTGCAGATCTGGAGAAATATAGGAAACCACAGTTCTCGAAGTGCTGATTTACTGCAAACCTAGAGAAACATAAGAAACCTTACTAGAGACGCTTAATTGCTAGAGTCAACTGACTTGACGGTCAGAACTTCAATAACGCCTGTGGTAGACATACACTGTAGTGTTATTTATAAGTACTTGGCAGAACATGTGCTGAAAAAAAGACAATGAAAAGACTGACCTGTAACCTCGCTTCAAGTCACTTCAAACAAAACAGTACCAGACTATGGACTAAAATTCATAGAGCATTTAATCAAATTCCTGTTGCCTGCCGTGCCGATGCTACAACTTACAGTTAAAGATAATATACTTCACTCATGTGTTGAAATTTGCCTAGTATATCTCAATTTTTACCGTTTGAGAAGCAAAGAGACTGCAAAATGAAAGGAAATGAAACAGCTACTAGCACAGAGATCATCTCAGATGACGCATTCTCTTTACTTTTTGCTATAGACCTGTCTTTCCAGTGTTGTCATTCCGAGAGACTAGCTGAAACTGAATAGGTCAATTTCGCTTATTACAGCTGAAGAGGTCGCTCCCAATAGTTCTTAACCCCTTCGTTTCAAAAGCTGAGCATAGAGGTGATAAGACATTCTAATAACTTCTCATTTTACAAGGAAAAAGTTCCTAGTTTCTGGAAAATGTGATGTTAATTAGAGGGATGCGATAGTTATAACAGGCCAAGCAAGATCTATTGTAATGCAAGATCTCTCATACATTGCACTGTCACATCTGCAACCGACTTTCGCCCTATCCAACTCACCTGTCCTAGAGCGTTGGCAATGCACTTCCTGAGGGTGGTGGCCTGGGTGGCGTAGCTGTTCTCCTCCAGCAGAGCAGCGGGGTCCCCACGGCGGCCCTTGCGACGGCGGCGATCTCGACGACCACCTTCATCAGCTGCAAACATTTTTTTCGTCTTAATGAAAAATTAATTTTCTTTACACACAACTATTTCTATTTGAGATGAGACTAAATGCTCCAACAGATTTTCAAGAAATATTCCGTGTTCAAAAGCTTCGACTTCTTCTGGTTCTTACTAATTCACGGGTGACTAATCCAATCGGTGTTGAAATGAATTAATCACCGGTTATACACTATTCCTCTTATTTTGCTTAAATATTTTGTAGGTTAAACAGTGACAAATATATGTAGGCCAACTTTTTTTATTACATTTTCATTATGGTCTGCATTAATTTCGACAAATTCATTATAGCTCAAGGGTTTCGGAGAATACTTATCCAGTGAGGTACTTCAAGTTGAGTGTTGCGGCAGCACTGGGTCTAAGGAGTTACACAGGAATGCAGTTGCATTTCGTACTCATTTAACATCATATTATTGTTAACTGAATAATTGCGAATAAACTCATTAGTCAGTATTCATAGTGTTGAACAATACGATGTCGTCACCTGAAACGTTGACTGGTTCCACTTACTTTTGAGGCCGTCGATGATATCCTGGAGACCGGCCTGTTCAGCGATACAGGTCGTCATGACTTCGCGGTCTGTGTCGGGCTTCAGGAGATCTTTACAGGCTTTGACAGCAGGATCCCTTCTGCAAGTTATATATTGAACTTTAGTTGACATCATGACCTGTGTTTCTGCTTACCATAACGTCCCTATCTCGCCTCATTACGAATTCATAGGCTAAGCTCCAGTGTATCAAAGCTGCTCTGATACTTAGTATTTTCTTTCACTCGTAAGCACTTCAGGCGAGAGCTGTGTGCTGCAGTGCACATGTATAATTTTCTTCATGTAATTAATGCAGTATTCCGTAGTGTTCTTCAAATGGTCAATAAAGCTTTCACTTCAAGCGCTTACTGATGCTGTTTGAAATAGTAAGTGGTTTCTAATAATGATTATATGTAACAACCAATCGGTGATGAAGATTATTAATGGTTGTTGTTTCCGTACTTTGTAAATACTGCTAACAGGCTACTCATGTCAATTAAACAATTATCCAAACCTGCAATCAGGAACGTTTGCACAGTCGAACAAAAGCCGATGGTTATCTTTAATAATGATCTGTGATTAAGAATTCTACAAGTACACAATACAGTTCTAGAGAAATAAATTTAAATTATATTTTAAGAATATTATTTTATACTGAGTAACCAGCGAAAGACTGGAACATACCTGCGATCTTGAGCGACCACAACGGCCAGGCCGACAGCAACGCACAGGAAGACGGCCTTCATGGTGCTGGGCATATCTGCAACAAGAACCATATGTAATGAAATAGCAATACAGTGGGAAAATGTACCTGCAATTTACGCTTTACTCGAATAATCTTATTAAATAAAAATAAGTGTGCGTTTAGTAGAAACATACAGTGCATATGTGCTTATAACAACAGACAGGGTGCGCAAGTAAAATTTTTCTCAGTTAAATGCAGTTACCTAAATTCATGCATTTTAATGACAAGCAATACTGATGACATATAATACGAGTATACTGTTAAGTGGAAAAGCATTAGGTAGTTCTTTTTTTTAACGAGTTGCAGATATTCATAGATTCAAGAGTAAGACCACCAAAGTGTTACGAAAAAGTAATGTATTCCACCAAAATGAATAATGAAAAAATGTTTTCTTATCAAGAGGCAATGTAGCATTTGGGATTGAATCTCCCCAGCTCATCCGTGGATACACTACGTGATTGTGAAGAACAGTGCTTAGTTAATCTTTGAGCAGTAAACGAACGTTTCCCATAACAAACTGATGCTCAGGGTTGGCGTAGTAAAACCAAAAGATAATATTATGAGGTACTAGATTTTCAGTCTGTGCTTACGGTTCGTAACAAATTTTACGAGTACAACCGTTGAAAGAAATGCAAAACAGAATAATTGCTAGGATTGTGTCTTATTATGTGAATACTTGAAGGTGATATTTCTTCGGAGTTAGGGAGAGATTAGACTGATTGACACAGCACATGGTAAAGATGAAATGCAGCTTTCAGCACGTTGAAGTTCCTTAGTTTGCAGCTTAGATAATGGATGCTATGTAACATAACACATGACAGGCAGAGGAACCAGCAACTTACCAGGCGCTAGGAACTGAGTTCAGATGCAGCACAGCAAAGACTGGTGACTGTGGTGAGGTCTCCGGTGGGACGCCCCTTTATATAGCCGGCGAGCGGTTGCCATTTACTCATCATTACACAAAAAAAAAATTCATTTGCGCGCCCAGTAATGATAGCGTCCGGTATGGACTTACCATGCACCACTCCTGCTGGGCTGCAGATAAGCTGGGTAATTTCCACCTCATAGCTAGCCTTCTGTGTTATTTTTTAGTTTGCCCTTCAGGAATCCTAAAAGACTTTTTTATAGTTTGCCCTTCAAGAATTATGGACAGTGTGTCGCAAACCTTCTGGCAGCATTTTTCAATTTGCCTAAAAAAACTTATAATTAGAAAATTACGAACTCCTAACTGTTGGATTGAGAACAACATTAAAAGTTCCAAAGCTTGCATAATGTACGTGCATGAGGTAATATTTCAACATCAATATAACAGTCTCTTTGTTTTTGAACATATGTGACTCTCTAGAGTCTAGACTATCGTTAATCTCTCAATGTACCAGCCTCCGCTCTGTCGTGGCCTGATTATATTTTATTTTTCTAATTTCCACAAAATGTCTCAACTTATCGTTGCTCAAAAATGCATCCATGTTTTGTGGAAGTTGTTACTGAACGAGTAAAAAGAGAATTTTTCGCTTCATTCAATAAAAACTGATAAGTTTTAACGGAGGGAAAAATTCTGCTACAAAATCAGCGCTCTGCAACAGGAAGTCTCTTCTGTTGGTCTTGTCTACAAGGCTGTAAGACACAACATTCAAAACAAACGATATTTTCCAGTTACACATTATTAATTCAAGAAGTGGGATGATGCTCCCTAAATAAGCAGAAAAGAAGCCGACAGTCGATGCATGATGATAACAACTGAACACACATCTCGGACTGCATATGGTTTTATTTTTGTTATAGAACATTTACATATAGAGTAGCTTTAGTAGGAATATTCAGTTCGTCTGCGACATCGAGTATCGCTAACGACTTGACAATCTTCATTTTTTACTTATCATGTATGCTTAGAGTAAATAGGAAAGTGTAACTATTCACATGAATGAGCAAATAGTGGCCAAAGACTCAAAGAACAGGACGAACTAGCGAGATTCGCCGCTTGTAGCACACATAGTGCCGGCGCAATGGGCAACAAATGGTATGGTCCAAATGCTTTACAGAGCGGGGAGCAACGCTACTCAACAAAATGCCACCACATACTCATACTACCACTGACACGAAATCTTAGAATACAAAAACCTACTTGACTCTGATTTTCAAAAGCTGACGTATAAGGCAGCTGTTGGTAGTTAGGCGACTAGCGCTGTTGATTCTCCTCGTGGTCGTCAGCTATGCTGCTGCAGGATGAAGCAAAAGCAAAAAAGCCTCTGCACAAGTGGGGTGGCGCTCATAACACCGCCTGGATTCCATCGGATACCATATAAGGAACCCAAAAGTAGTGTTCTGTCAAAACTATTTAGCTAAAAATATCCCTTTACCCTCAGCCTTTCAGAGACAACTTCTGTCAGTAGCAGAGATAACAGAAAAATCGTTGGCAAGGAATCTGAACGGCAGCAAAGGAAAACCTGATTGCACTAAGCCGTAAGTAAACTGAAAACATCACTGGATCAAATTTAACTATTTAAAGAAAGTAGTATGAGTAGTATACAGACCACGCTCTAGAACACAATCGCAGCATTCAAGCTAAATCTATACCCTCCTAAAAACGAGCATCTTTCCTACCAATGCAGGAAATTCCTAATGGAAAATAAAAGAACTCTTTCAAAAACGC
>LQNS02278160.1:14042445-14054323 GCA_001587735.2 Parhyale hawaiensis
AGCGTTTTTGAAAGAGTTCTTTTATTTTCCATTAGGAATTTCCTGCATTGGTAGGAAAGATGCTCGTTTTTAGGAGGGTATAGATTTAGCTTGAATGCTGCGATTGTGTTCTAGAGCGTGGTCTGTATACTACTAGTATGTATTAGGTAACTTGACAAAGTTTCGTTTCACTGGCTAGCTGTGTATCCAAAGGCCATCAGGACAATATCAGACTTACAGAATTGTAACTGTGAAGCTTCTCATAGTGAATGAAATGGCAAGAAATATTGATTTTAGTAACTGATGGAATAATTTGTGCATCAGTCTTCAGCCGTTATTGGAATGTTACCCTCCGCAAAGGTTGATTAAAATTTTGTCTTAGACATTTTCGTTAATTCCTGTACAATGTGCATTTAGTTTCATATGAGTCTGATCCCATCAATCCAACTTCATCCGACATTTATTCTATCTCCATTACAATCCTTTACACTGTACAACACATCTAACCGGGTAATTAGCAGCTCTCTTGTTTGAATAATGAGAATCAAGATAAGCATTAAAACAATTATCCTAAAATAAAAGAAGATAGAAAACTACTTAGGTTATTGCAGCAATTTACGAGTAGTAGCTAAATAATCCGCTACAATTGTGTAATGTGCAAGTTAAGTGAGATGCACTGGTAGTTTGGTAATCAAAGCACCTGCATCATAAAATATAAACTCTCAGTGTCAAGTTATAAAATAGCTTTTTTTCTGCAGGAACCGAATTTTTTTTTTTTTTCTTGCTGTTGACTCTGGGTAGTTTGCCCATAAATGATAATAACATCCATGTGCATGAGCTGTGTACCAAGATGAATCTTATCGTCCAAGACGTACATGAAAAACGGCTTTAGTTGTTTGGAAGTAAACATTGCACCTTGGTAAATTAAAAAGTATTTTTAATGTAAGTGCTAATTACCAAGAAACATTCAGTTCATGCTTTACCTTAATTATAAGCAATATACTTAATCATAAATGTTTTTTTAAATAAAAGTTATATAATATTGTATAGTTCTTGATTTTGGATGGGTGATCCCGCACTTAAAAAATAACAGCCTTGACGCTTTTATCCCGTGAATTCGTCAAGGGAACTGTTTCATCTGGCGTAATGCTATCAGCAACATCTTAAAAATATTTACCAGAAACCTTTTTTTCATCGAATATAGCTTCCAGTCCTAATAAATCGGTTTTAGAACACCTTATAGATTTAGAATTGGTTTCAAGGCAGGCCAACACCCTGGCTTTGATTCAATCAAAGTAATCTAATGAAGCGGTAAATTTTTTTATATGTATCTAATGGTAAGAGTTTGTTTTCTAATTTCTACGTGCTCTTTAATAACTGGACTGTGAGGGGTAAAATACTAATTGTTGAGAATTAGAATAAATAATTCAATTCGTGCATAAAAAACTAGCTGAATGTGCGCTGATCACTAGTATATAGCAAGTAAAAACCAGGCAGTGAAGGACAGTAATAAACACTGAATTTTGCTCCTGCAGATCGAAGTGAATGTTCTTGCCAGCTGCTTCAGTTGCTTCCTCAGAATATCAATATACTATTATAAAGCCCAAGCTGTATGTAACTGTTAGTTCATGTATTAATGTGTAATAGGCTAATAGCTGGGTCTGGGAATAAGTTTGAAAGAAATTGAATCCTCGAATCAACAAATGTAGAAGTTAACAGCATGAGCATGGAGTAGAGTCCCTGTTCCGTAAGACTCAAACTGGTTACTAAATCTCTAAGTGTTTATACGGCGCTAGGTGCTTTGCAATAAAATTCAACGTTCGAAGAGTTTCAGCACATATTTCACTGCACAATATTATTCAGCTATCCATTATGATCTTTCACTCTAAATGACTTTATTTTGTGTTTCAATCCCTAACACTCCCTTACACTAAGACTGGCTCTCAACAGATGGATTTTAACGCTGGAAACGAAATCTGATTCCTAAAAGTGCAGCTCTACAGACAAACTATTCCTCCGCATGGCAGCGCCTGAGGCAGGGAGGTTGATATTGCAAGATTTATTGGTGGCAAAATGCGTTCATTATCGCATGCAGTAGTTTGGTCTCCTTGGGAAAGATGAAGGTCATTTATGCCCAAGCGGAATTAGCCGCTGTGTGGAAGTGCAGGTAGTTATAAAACAGGTATGATGCATCTTTATCACCAAATCATAACCACAAAAAGAAAGAGTGAAGAACTGTCAATATAATATCCTATAATATATAGATACACATATCCGCCTTTTTGATGGCGTGGTACGCAAGTTTACTTAGTGGTACCATAGAACTGCTTATTTTTTGAGCTCATCTAAGTTTCTTCCTTGAATGCTGGCACGGGAGTTAGTATTGCTCACAAACTCTTTCTTGGGAGATCTAGAGAAGCACTGTTACAGTTTCTTCTTAGATTTATTCTTAGCTTTGCACACAATTTTTTAATGGCACCAGAATGTAACGTACGGATCCACTTTTTTAAAATATCTTCGGTATAATGAAAACTTATTTAACAGTTGTTGCTGAAGCTAACCAATCTTTTGTTCGTTTGCCGTTGAATATAGATATAAATATATCGTGCTTGGCAAATATCATCTGACTGCTGTTGCCACTGCACAGATATGATTGTCTTACCGTAGCTGGCGTCGGGCTACCGGTTGCAGTTGTGCATTGAAAGTATCAAGTCGGTTTTTCGACGAAGCGTTATTTGTTTTCAAAACCTCACCCAATAATGATCGTTTTTCATTCTCAGCAAGTTTCCCCTTTTTCTAACGTTCCTTTAGATTTTCGACGCCTATTTAAAAAATTCCTGGGTTTTGAATATAAACAGATCATGGTCCACCCTCGGTGTCCTCCTGTCACTGAAACTGGCTGTGAACTTTGATTTCAGTTTACGCTTTATCACCGTCTTTTGCAAACCACCCATCTCTTGGCCCTTGAGGTAATTCCTTCTAAAAATGCAGCTCTGGGTTCTGGATGCCTTGCAGGCAAACATGTACAAACAATCAAGTTTCAGCTTCATTTTTCACTATCAAATAATAGGAAGTGCTCTGTCGAGCTTATATGATCTGCTATTGTTCATAAAGGCTTCAAATTATGTGGAATAATAATTGGGGTTCAATAATCTTTGAGGTACTTCTCTAACAGTGAACTCTGGATTGGAGTCTACGATATCTACCTGGCTTTCATGTCCCTAAAGAGCTGATTCACTATTACACCAAGTGCTTCGCAAATAGGATTATTTTGACTTAGCTTATGCATCAATATATATATGATATATATATATATATGAATTTTTGCTCACAAAGTATCATTAATAAAATTCAGAACAGGAAGATATTAAAATAACCAGCCTATGTCTGCATGCAGCCACAAAGAACGTTGAATACCCAGCAACTAGGAAACGCAACAGTTGGAGGCACCTTCGAGCATGTGAGTAATAATTGCCCACTCGTAGATCCAAACCCAGCACTGCTTGAACGCCGAGCTCTGCCTGATACCTTGAGTCAAAGTAAACCCCTGAACAATTTCACAGTTTTCTAATTTCACATGCAGACTACAGACACATTTAGGAGTGAGAACATTTAGGTATTGTACTACACAGTATATCATAAGAAGCAATTACATCACTATAGTTCTCCTGTATCTGAAAACATCCTCCAGTCGACGAAAATTACCATTATACTCTACCCGCAAAGTGTTGGTCACCTGGCTTGTGAACTTAATCCAAAGAGAATTACAATACATTGGATAATAATATGTTCTGGAGAAGTCAATATTTATGTTCTAGGAGCAGCAGCAGCAGCCTAACCTGTCAGGCAATTTCTGCTCTATCATCCTGATTGTCATCACTGAGATGTCCCTGAAATATACACAATACTGTGCACAAGGTTAACTTCACACCGCTTAGCATTGTATGCTGAATCTTGCACCGCTTGCTTGCGTGAGGGACAAGTAGCATGTATGCTGTCTTAGCCATCGTCAATGCACTAAGTGCCATATCATCAGCACAGCTAATGGCATTATTGCGGCTCTCACCCAAGTAGCATCTAACTCCACTGCTGTTGAACTTGTGCACCTCATCACTGAAAACATTAAACACCAACAGCAAGAGAAGCCCGCCATGTGGGATTCCTGCAGCGAAATGTTTATATTGATCCTGAAACCAAGATTTCCTCTTGATCAACACAAAAATTGGGTTATTAGTGCCTCTGCACATTCGTGACAGTTCCCGTAATTTTCTTGAAGATCTATCTATAACTTTCTAGGTTATATACTTACAAACAGAAACAAAAACAAACATATAAACACACAAACGGACAAGCAGATCATCACAAAAATTTGGTAATTTGTACCTTTTTATATTTCTAACAAATATTAAACTAAGGCTAATTTCATAAATTAATATACCGTAGGTGTCGACAAATTTCATTAAAACTTAACGTTTTGGGAACTTAGTTCCCATCATCAGAATTATAAACTACAAAGGATACCTAAAAAGAATTTCTATTATAATTCAGATGAACTAAGTTCGGACAGGTATTAACAGGGGAGACCTAAAAGGCAAGGGACCATAGTGCGTTATGAGGATCCTTATATAAGGGTCGGACAATATGGGAAGCGGAGGGAAACGAGCAAGAACAGCAGTCGGAAGAAAACGTGTCAGTCATGGATCGTGATGAGTGGTACGGCTGTGGTCATTACATTGAGGCTGGGTTTTGTTTCATGAATATATAGCGAGTCTAGAGTTGTGAGCTCCATTGGATTGGAAAAGGCTATGATAGAGAAGTCTTTCCTGTTAGTTTTATGGTTTGTTTTATTCTGGATGAAAACGGGGAGCTGAATGTGTAGGCTTTACTAGTGGTAAACCTGTTCTGTTTGATATACCTAAATATTGCCAATGTACAGGGCTGAGCAGCTCATGCAAGAAAATTTTTATACAACACTGGACAGAAGCTTTGTGGGAGGTTTATCTTCAATTTAAAATCACCCCTAAGGTAAATGTGTCTTTGTTAGAGAACCTGCTACGATAAACATACCGGCCCCGCCACTCTTACTCTCAAATTCATAGATAAAATTCATAGATTCTTGAAAAAATTGCTAGATCAAGATGACATTACTAAATAGATTTACCGTTCTCTCTGCACCTGTGGCGCCTCACCTGAAATCACTTACGGTATTCCTAAAGTAAAAAAAAAAAACAATATCCCTTTGCTGCCAATTTTAGCTGCATATAATACACCATCTTGTCCAAATGCTAAATTTCTCGTTTCGTTACTTGAACCCTTGACCAAAGCCTTCCACTATAAACGCTATGTAGATGACACTTTCCTTATTTTCAGAGACCCAGCTTATTCATACCTATTTCTACAGTATTTAAATAGTAAACATCCTAGCTTAAAGTTCACTGCCGAAAATCAAACGATTCTGTTGCTGTTTTAGATACCCTAGTCACAAAGCATGACTCGATACTAACCACCAGAGTCTACAGGAAGTAGACATTTTCAGGCCTTGGAACTAACTTCTTCAGCCACTGCTACGATCAATTTAAAATAATTGCTATAAAAACTTTACTGTTTAGGGCATATCATTTATCCTCGCATCTAGCATTCTTCAATGAAATAGATTTTCTCCGAACCTTTTTCATGAATAACGGCTACCCACACCACCTTCTAGATCACTACTGCAAACTATTTCTTGACAAACCTTTCGATCCCGGTATAACTAAGCCTACCGTTCGTAAATTAGACTCTTTCCACTCCCTACCGTACTACAGCACAACCACCGTCGATAAAGTCCACTCCCTGAAAGCTTTCCTCTCCGAAGCCTACCCGCAAATATACTTCAGATTCTCTTACAAAAATACATTTACCTTAGGATCCTATTTTAAATTCAAAGATAAACCTCCCACAAATCTTCTGACCAGTGTTGTATACACTGCTCAGCTCTGTACATTAGCAGCACTGGACAGCATTACAAAGCCCGCGTTGACCAAGATTTAGGTATATCAAGCAGAACAGGTTTACCACTAGCAAAACCTACACATTCAGCTCTCTGTCTTCATGCAGAACAAAACAACCATCAAATTAGCAGAAAAGACTTCTCTATCATAGCAGTTTCCAATCCAATAGAATTCACAACTCTAGAATCGCTATGTATCCATAAAACAAAATCCAGCCTCAATATAATGACCACAGCCGTACCACTCGTCATGATCCATGACTGGCGCTTTTTTCTCCGACTGTATTTGCTTGTTTCCCTCGGCTTCCCATATCATCCGACCCTTATATAAGGACCCCCATAGCGCACTATGGTCATTCGTCGTTTGGGTCTCCCCCTGTTAACACCTGTCCGAACTTAATTCATCTAAAATAAAATAAAATTTCTTTTTAGGCATCTTTTGTAGTTTATAATTCTGATGATGGGAATTAAGTTCCCGAAACGTTAAGTGTCAATGAAATCTATCGACACCTACGGTTTATTTATTTCTAACAATTTTTACAAATTTAATGAAGATCCGTTCAACCTTTTTGAGTACTGACAAACAAAAAATTCAATAATGGAGACAAGCAGACAAACGGAGTAATAGATCATCACAAACACCGGGTCATTTATTCTTCGTAGCGTTCCTAATTACCTCTGCCAATGACGTTATGTTTTCGTCGGGTCCGTCTTTTTCTTTTTCTGTCTCCAAGATAACTCAAAAAGTTATACATAGATTTTGACGAAATTTACATGGACTTTTAAGCATGTTAGGAGGAACAGATGATTAACTTTTGGTGAAGATCCGTTCACCCGTTTGTTTGTCTGCCTCATTTTTCTTAGTGCCATAACTCAAAAAATTATGAACGGGCTTTTATGAAATTTACTTGGGTTGTTAAGGATATCACGAAGAGTAAATTATTAAATATTTGTGGTGATCTGCTCTTTTGCTTGTCGTTGATTTTAATTTTATACTTGTTAGCACAATAACTTAAAAAGTTATGAAAGGATCTTTATATGAAATTCACAGGAGTTGTTTGTAACGTTCAAAGAGAAAAATGATTAAATTTTGGTAATGATCGGTTGGTCTGTTTGTGTGTGTTTGACTAATGTTTGTCAGGATGTTTGTTAGCTGCATAACTCAAAAAGCTATGAACGGATCTTAATGCAAAATACTGAAACTGCTAATACTGTTAAAAGGAACAAATCTCAGCAGATTTCTAAAAAATCTGTTCATAACTTCCTGACATATTTTGGTGACAGACAGTCAATTAAACAAGGAGACAGACAGACTAACTCCAATAAAAATACTAGAGAAACACTCAGAGAGCGCATACCTCTTCTTAGCGAGGCAATGTTAACAAAAATTTTAATTGGTCCTAAAACTATTTCCTCTGTACCAACACCAAAATTTTATAATTTGTACCTTTTGTCAGTAATAATAGCTTCTGTATTTTTTTTAATCCGTTCTTAACTTTTCGGGTAATGCTGCTGACAAACATTCTGACAAACATTAGTCATAGACACAAACTGACTAATCGATCACCAAAATTTAACCATTTATGTCTTTTAACTTTATTAATATTCTTGTGAATTTCATAAAGATCCGTATATAACTTTTTGAATTATTGTGCTAGCAAGCATGAAATTAAACACAAAGAAAACAAGCGAGCGAACAAACAGATCATTACAAAAATTTGATCATGTACTCTTCTTAATATACCTAATAACTCATACAATTTCTTAAAATCCGTCCGTAACTTTTTGAGTTATACTACTAAGAAAAGTTAGGCAGACAAGCAAACAAACGATTGAATGGATCTTCACCAAAAGTTAATAATCTGTTAGAGCTAACATGCCTAACATTCCCTGTAAATTTCGTAATGATCCATCCATAACTTTTTGAGTTATCTCGGTGACAGACAAATAAACAGAGAGACAAGCACGACAAAAACGTAACCTCCTGGCGTGGCAATAAGCCCTGGACGGAGGTAAATATGGTGAATTATTATTTCAGGAAGAACGATTAAGACAGTCGGGCACCGCTTTAATTGAAACCAACGGTTGATAGATTTTTAAAAGCATAGTAAAATAATGAAAATAAACAATGCCATTACTTTCTGTCCGACTCACTGAATGCCATCAAAAGCATTGCCTACCCAATACTACAGTTGATGTTTAATACGTAGAAAGTGTTATGAGCATTCATGTGTAGTCTGCTAGTACCGCAAACTGTCGTTACCTCAGGCCGCGGCATCCAAATTGCTGCCTAACTCAAGGACAACTGCAGCCCCTGCTCTGAAGCGCTCGTGTGCTTCTGGAGAAGATCACCAATATATCATCACGATTTATTGCCATAGGTTGAATTGAATTCAATAAGTAACTGAAAGCGTTTGCAGCGTCAACTGCTACAAATATACGAGCAAAAAGGTGGGTAAAACTATATACAATATATATATATATATATATATATATATTATGTATGTGCTGAATATGAGTTAATAGTCCCCACTTCAACTTCCTCATCTAACCCTTAGCGTAAGGAAATATGTATATATATGTATAGATAAATGGATAAAATTTTTTCAATGTATGTATAAATTGAGGAAGTACGCTGTTATCCAGATGGAGAACGCATAAAATTTAATACTGGGTATCTTAATACGTGCTATCATGCTGCAGCACGCATGATGCCTTGAGACAGTAGCAGAATCCCCTGCTAACGATTAGGCTATCACCCCAGTCATAAGTCTACAATGCGGTCAACTTGTTTCTAGCCAGGGGGCAGAAATTTTAGAAAACAGCAGGGAGCTGCAACTGGTGCCTAATAGCACTCCAGCGGACATTGGAAAAAGCTATACACGTGCACCGCCTCATACCAGTTTCGTAAGAACAGAGGCGAGACTAGCATGGGCACTGGGGTGACAACGCTCGGGTGCTTTAGGCAAGTCTAGTACCGCTGATTGTGCCATTTAGTTTTCTTCATTCAATTCGAGTTCAAATTTTAAGGGCTCAGTTGATCGTGCGTCTTTGTCACTCGCTTTCGCTAGTTGGTACATTTGTGTATATGCCTCGGAGGCTCATTTCCAAGCCAGAATGATGCCCTATTTAAGAGGTAGCGGTGGGTTGCAGCTTAGAGAGGACGGGTTAACACCACATCATGAGGCCACATTGTGGCAGTATTGTCTAGTCATAAAAAGTATGACGTGGTGGGTTCTGCTAGTTTTCTGTAGATCAGAATTTAGTTCCCAGCCTGGAAGCAAAGTAGTGACTTACGATATGCGACGTCAGCGTTTCTGTCATTTAAAGCACATTATGAGGGCGCTGACCTAATGAGTATTAGGGAAAATTGGAAGGAGGCAAGTTGTCATTCTACTCTTCCCTTTATGACACCATAACTGCAATAATCTGTGATCGATCGCAGCCATTCAGTCCTCTTGATCTTACGTAGGAGGTATCTGTACTACTACTAGTATATTTGGAATTACTAAATTAGGTTATATATGTAGCTGGCAGTGTACAAACGAACAGGCCCATTCCCAGAGAGCAGCCGCGGCTTACGCTCCTGCCATCTATAATTATAATCTATTGCCATTATATCAATATCATTTATATGTCTGAGAAAGAAATCAAGAGAAGAAACTCAGCGAAAACGGCGATTTTAGATTTAGCTCTATTTATTGCTGCAAATTCGAGGAGCTTGGAGACTTCAAGTTAGCTGGGACGGAAGTGATAATGGATTAAAAGTGGCTTCTGAAGCTTTGGCCGTTAAGAGTTTGTGACTCCTGGAAGAGGTGTCGTACCGGTGGAGGATGTCGGAGAATGTCGCATGCCGGGATGTAAAGAAAATAGTCAGGACCACAAAGAGGGAAAAAGAAGTATCCGTGGCCGCTATGCCAAAACGCAACCCAAAGGCATTCTATAAATATGTTAATGAAAGAAGAATAAAAAAACCATAGGTCCGCTCAAAAGACACGGTGCAATCACCAATGACCTAAGAGACAAAGCCACAATCCTGAACGACTATTTCACCTCTGTATTTACTATTGAAAATGTTACGAATATTCCTGAACCGGCACCGATAGAAGTTGCTCCTATAAACTCATGTGTTTTCTCGAAGATCGAGATCCTTCAAGCACTGACCCACCTGAATGTGTACAAATCCACTGGCTCAGATAATCTTACTCCCCGTGTACGAAGAGAAATGGCTCCAGTCATTGTGAAGCCAATGCTCGAAATACTTAATCAGTCTCTGAGAGCAGGGGAAGTTCCACAGGATTGGAGGCTAGCTAACTTGATACCGATACATAAGACGAATTGGCTCCTGTCACCCAACAACGTGACTTGGGAATCACAGTTACAAACGAACTACAGCACAGTCAGCAAGTTGACAAGAGTGTGAAAATGGCAAGCAGAGTACTCGGATTCATTACCAGAAATTTTGAATACAAGTCCAAAGACATCATCCTTCCCATGTACAAGGCATTAGTGCGGCCACACTTAGAGTTTGCTGTTCAATTCTGGTCGCCACATCTGTGCAAAGATATCGATAACATGGAAAGAGACCAACGCAGAGCAACGAAATTGATACCTCAGCTGCGAAACAACCCGTATGAATATCGCCTAAAGGAACTGGGTCTGATCTCTCTCGAGCAAAGACGACTCAGGGGGCAACTATTAGAAACACTTAAGTATTTGAATGGCTTCAACGACGTACCTACAACGGGACTCTTTGAAAGAGACCTCAATGATCGCTTGAGAAACAATGGTGAAAAACTCAAGTACAAAGCTCGAAGAACGACCTTAAGTCAGCAGTTCTTTCCGCATTTCATAGCCAGCATTTGGAATAAACTTCCTTCCGACGTTGTTAGTGCGGAATCAGTCAACGCGTTTAAAAATCGTCTTGACATACATTGGGAGAGACACCCCCCACNCGAAGAACGACCTTAAGTCAGCAGTTCTTTCCGCATTTCATAGCCAGCATTTGGAATAAACTTCCTTCCGACGTTGTTAGTGCGGAATCAGTCAACGCGTTTAAAAATCGTCTTGACATACATTGGGAGAGACACCCCCCACAGCTAAGGATTCCACCTCCGGGAGTCGCACACTCTTATCGGCCAAAGCCTCCGAGGCTTCCTATATCCGTCTTCTTCTCTCTTCCGCTCCAACTGCACGTTCTAACATCTTTAACTCCGCATATCAGCGGCTATTGACCATGATTGAGTGCATTCATGATCGTCTCTTTTGCTGAGACTCTTCTCCTTCCTCTTTTTTTTTTTCTTCTTTTCTTTTTCCCAGTCTTTTATATCCTACTAACATAATGGCAATAGCTCATAGAGGGCCGGGCAAGTTTCGGTGTCTCTTTTGAGAAAGGGCCTGTTGGTTCGTCTACTGCCGCCTATCTAATCTAATCTAAAATGTTTGTCAAGACGATTTTTAAACAAGGAGACCATCTCCGGACCGACAACTTTAGAGGGATCTATTCCAGATACTTTCTAGGAAATACGAGAAGAACTGTTAACTTAGAGTAGTTCTTCTACCTTTTTGTCTCATCATCTATCTATATTATACTAGAAGTCTGTGAACCGGTCTTGCTTGTTTATTTACTTGTTTATTTGTGTCTTGCTTGTTTACTTATGATCTTGTTTGACAGTTTCTTCACTTTTAGATAGGGAATAAATTCCCTGATCCTCTGCGGGTATGGCCTATAGCCTACTCTATCTACCCTGGGGTATGGATTAGCTCTTTAATTCGATTGTATCTGTGATACGCACGTGGAACCTGCCCCTTGGTTGCAAGAACGGGCACGATATTTTAAAATTTGCTCTGGAAAATACGACTGGAATACGTAACATATAAATCGAATTTGCTTTCGTTAGACAAGCATAG
>LQNS02278160.1:14055178-14086019 GCA_001587735.2 Parhyale hawaiensis
TGGAACCCATGCACGAGGGTGTTCCCACACAGGATCAACGCGCATGGGAACAGCAAGTCGGGAAAGAAGAAGAACAGATGGAAGAAAGATCAGTATGAGTTACAGGTGAGAAGGAAGCAAAATGGGCACGAAGGACAGACAAGACGATCGTGATGACGATCCAACGGGTCACGGGTCGTCTAGTTGCTGCTAAAACTTGCCTGCGTGACTCATGCCTAACTTCGATAAATCAGATAGGTCTATTTATCTATTTATTACTATTACTTGAAATTCAAACAGGTGCAGTTACATTATGACCGCTGTGGCGGCTGCGCACTATTGAAGTGCAGTGCAATTCGGGTGTTGCGACTACACTGCAAGCCCTATTACACGGACGGGCTAAGTTCGACGAACAGTGAAGTGGGCAGAATCTCGAGGAACATGCCCGCCGAACATTGAGGGGCCATTACACGAGACGGAGCTTAATCTCAAGGTCATACCGGTCGAGCAACTCATAGTCACAAATTTTCAAATTTTTCGATAGAATGTGATTACACAATGAACAAAATGTGCAGGTATGGACTGGCATGGCTACTACAACCATTTTACAAGAGTTTAGAAAGGCTTAACCACAAATAACTGGGTTGTTGGCCTGACAATACTCGCAGATCAGGAAGCAAAATTCGCGCAGTGAGCAGACCTCTGGCAGCAGCGAATGCCTGCCGAGCAGTGGGTAAGATGTGCTGCCTGCTAGGCAAAGCATTATGTTTGTCGGACAATATTGACTCGCGTTAATAGGGGCTTTAGCGTCAGATGGTTCTTGGTGTATCTACTATGAAAAGTTCTATTGGATGCGAGCTGTAACTCATCTTAGGCGGTAGAGCGTTGCCGTGTTGTCCATCGACAATGTTGGGCAGAGAGTGTTGGAAACA
Source organism: Parhyale hawaiensis (assembly GCA_001587735.2). Classification (NCBI taxonomy): domain Eukaryota; kingdom Metazoa; phylum Arthropoda; class Malacostraca; order Amphipoda; family Hyalidae; genus Parhyale; species Parhyale hawaiensis. Next base: position 14,056,090 of record LQNS02278160.1, read on the forward strand.
TTTACTGAACTTGTAATGGATGTTGAAAATAAAGAATTATACACGTTCGAAGCAAGATGAGAGCTATAAACAGTTCCCAGAATTCGAAGAAAGTTCTCATTTTTTAACTTGAGTTTTTTTAATACTGATTATGCATCACTCCTTCAAATATGGTATTCTTCAAAACTGGCTGCTAGAGCAACCTACAGTCTAATGCTGCATCACTTGGAAGATAAATTTGATATGACACTACCGGGTGCAAAAAATAATCCCCAGGTTCTTTTCCAACTAAGAATCAGTACTAGATTAAGAAAAAATATAAGCATTGATTAAATAATTGCTGTATACTTTTCACATTTGTAAACAAGTTATGGCCATTCATTGGTAAATATATTACGGAAATGGGTCTTTCAGCTTGGAGTGCCGAATACCAAACTTAATAAATGGTTAAATGTGACAAAGACCGTCCCAAAAGTGGACGTCCGTGGTCAACTTCCAGACCTAAAATCATAATGTTATACAGAGTCTGTGGGCGTAGGGTTCTGGATATTTTCAGAGCAATCTCCTATGAAATGGCTAAACAGCTGGATATCAGAGACTATACATGAAGCCAACTCTCAAAACTGACCGCAGGCTTAGTCTCTTTGAGCTGCAAGAGCATGGCAAAATGTTTGGACAGCGACCTGGAGATAAACCAAATAGTATGAGAAATATAAAAGCGGCCGTTTTCAAAATATAAACATAATCCCTGATTATAATCAAATTAGAAAGCATGACTGAGAAATAAAATTCAAATATTGTTGAAAAGCTGCTCCCTGATCTTCATGAAACAAAATATTTCATAAATAGCTATTTTACTTTTGAGAAGGACAGCGCTTCCTCACACAAATAAGCAAAAACAGCTCAGGAATGATGTCGAGCCAATTATCTCAAGTTCTAGAGTAAGTAAATATGGCTTTATCTTCTCCAGATTTGAATCCTTCGCACACCAGTGTTTGGTCCATGTTGTATTCTGATGCCTCTGTTTTGCTCCATGCACCGAGTAGGTGATTTGAAGTAGTCCTTCAAGAAGTCCTAGAATAAAATACAGCACAATAAATTGCATGCATCATTACAAAAGAAAATTTTAAAGAGTAGTCTGGGCAGAAGGAGTATACAATGAAAAATAAACGCAAACACATTTTTGTTAGACTATTAGCTATATAAAATGTTGAACAATATTTAACTTTTATATTATTTTCCAGTTTTGCTATTAAAATATGAACAGCTTGCCTACCTCGGGAATTTTTCCCGAGCCGTATACAAGATCGGCAAGAGTCAGTAAAGGATATTGGTTGCACTCCTCTAGGCCTACCGCCGACACACCTAGGCAGAAGCCCATCCCTTTAGAGTGGAGAGGGCTAAACTCGTCAGTTTAGTCGATGTCCAAATACAAACAGCACAGTTTCGCGGACGTAAACTGACCGCCAAATTAACTTTGTATCTTCGTACTCGTCGGGTAGCAGTCAATGGCGTTTAGTAAGTCGAGTGCATGAGATATACAAGTCTTACGACCACCAGAGTGCAAGGATGCTTGCAAGCAACAACAACAAGAAAAAAAAAAGCTATCAATCCTTGTCTTAGTGAGATGAATTGAAACGTATTTGATATCTTTGGCGGTGGTTTGAATCGTCCGATGTCATTGGTTCAAATCATCTAAAATTACCCCAAAATATAATTACTTTATTCAGAGATGATTGCCCAAATACACCTAGTGAAGTCGAGGTCGCTAGTTCAAAAAGATGTTGGACAAAACACGTATAGCTGGAATCATATATACACTGTCAGTGATGATGGAATCTTGGTAATGTTATACAAGTGGAGCATGGACCGGTTGGGTGCCTTGGCTATTAGATTTTAGATATACATAACAATTTCAATGGCCTCAATTAGGACTTCATAAACACAGCAGGCTTCTCATTTGCTTCCTATAGAATTACGCAATAAAACATTGTTGACCTGAAAACCAGCTCGTCTCCCTTTGCAACTGCATTTTTGGTCTCCACGAGCTCGCCAAGCAGGAATTTCCAGTCCGCACTGGCGAAAGCCCGTTTGTGTTAGGACACCACTAAATTCGGGCTTCTGCAAATTTAATAATCGCGACTACTTCCGAAAAATAACAATGCCATTCAGGGAATTTCGGCAACAAAACAAAGCCTTCGATGCAGCAGTGGGTCGGACGGTGACACTTCCCGTAATTAAAATTTTGCGCAATAATTACCGCGCATTGTGTTCCTAAAAATCCTAAGGCAGTTGTGCATTATCATAATGTAGGTTTTGTAATATATCAAATTATACTATTTGCTGAAATCTAACACACGTTTTTCATTTAATTCAATTCCTTGCACGTACGTCACTCACTACTGTTTCATATAGCACCAAGAAACGAGACTGCTAGTGATGCTAACTGATAATTCGGTTTCATCACAGACACCTGAACGAAATGAGTTGATGTCAGTTTATTTCAACTTTCGTTTATTCATGTGAAGAAATTTTGCGACAATGTAATTATACGTTGTTTCATAATGGTCCTATTTGCGTTTGCCTGTTGCACATCATGTATTCTTAGCTACTCGTAAGTAGGAAACGAGTGGAATAGAGCACCTACTTTTTATCTACATTCTACTTTTGTAAACTTTAGCGAGACAGAAAATTAAACAGCTTTCAAATCACAAACCGTTGTCAATTGGTCTTCTCATTAAAAAATACATTTACGATTCAAGCGTGGCGAAAAAGATCGATCACAAGCTGTTTACAAAATTCGGTCAACATCCAAGTAATGAAGTCAGTGCTTCATTACTGTTAGCGATAATTGGAGCTCAAAAACTGCTCGTTGTTTTCATAAAGAGATTATGTTATTTGCATTATCCAACTAGAGCACTCTGAGAGCGCATACCTCCGCCAAGTGAGCCAACGGTAGCAAAAATTCAAATTGACTCTGAAACCATAATTTTATTTGCATAAACTCCAAAATCTAATCATTTGTGCCTTTTTATATTAATAACAGCATGTTCATTTTTTTTGAAGATCCGTTCATAACTTTTTGAGTTATACTGCTAACAAACGTTATGACAAATATGAGTCAAACATACAAACGAACCAACCGATCTGCACCAAAATTTGATCATTTATGTCTTTTATCATTACTAACAACCCCTCTAAATTTCATAATGATTCATTAATTATTTTTGAGTTATTGTGCTAACAAGCAAAAAATTAAAAACAGTGACAAACAAACGAACGAACAAACGGACTATTACCAAAATTTTTTCATCTACTCTTTGTTATATACCTAACAACTCGTGTTAATTTCATCAAAATCCATCCATAACTTTTTGAGTTATGGAATCGAGAAAATTGACGTAGACAAACAAACAAACAAACAAACGGCTGGTCATATCTTCACCAAAAGTTTATCATCTGTTTCTCCTAACATACCTAACAATCCCTGTAAATTTCATCAAAATCGGTTCATAACTTTTTGAGTTATCTTGGTGACAGACAGACAGACAGACAAAGAGACAGACAAACACGACGAAAACATAACCTCCTTGGCGGAGGTTATTAAGAAAAATTAAAAAAAAGAGAGAATTAAATTGAGAAAAATAGCCAATATTCTTATTAAAACATTACCATTTCTACATTAGACAACCCTCGTCTGTCCGACGCGCGCAGCCTGCTGGCAAGAGCGTCATACAGGAAATATCCAGTGTGCCCCACCTCACTCTGCTACTCGCAAGCAACCAAAAACTTCAATCACCTAATCCATACTGAATTTTAAAAGCTTTAGGTACTGCGCCATCAGCATGCGACTTGCTTATTTTAGAATCACTTTTTATGCAACAGTCCGGTTTTAAAAGACACATATAGTCGACCTATGCTCTAAGAAATGATAACTCTGTAATTTTTTGTACGTTCATCTACCGCGTACGATGTTATTCAGCATTTTTTTAATGCTGTAACATTTCCAGATATTGACAATGTAATGTCGAGAAAATAATATTTTAAAATGAACATTGACCAGTTTGGCATTTATATGCTCACTTTAACATTTTCCGTAAGACTTCCACTCTCGAAAAATAAACTTAGTTAGTTGAAGCAACACTTAATTTAGGTCATTAGTAAAGTCATTAGATACTTATTATCGAAAACTTTTTTCTGAAGCTCAGGACGTATAGTATTCTTTTCTACGAAGACGCTCTGCGCGGTTAGGTGTATTAATCGTGGATCTTATGCCAATTTTTTCGCCCGAGACTCTCACGTGCTGCAACTCTGGTGAAACGAAATTCCAGTTAAATATGGAAACGGGGTCAAGTGAAATCGTCATCTGACCTCAGTAACGTAAAGTACCTTCAGCTCACCGGTTCATAACAAGCATCATCGCTACATGCAGACTCTCAGCAGCTAAATCCGATATTGGGCTGTTCAGTAGGTGAAGGCAGATGCACACGCTACTTATACGCTAAAGATTCCGCAAAATATTCGACGCAAAATCTCGCCCCCCTATTCACATGTGAAAATGGTCCAATGGTGAAAAAATACGATTATTTCAAGCTCCGTTCAAAATAACGACGTTGCCACGATTAGAGGTTCAACAGAAGGACAGAAGTAAATATAAGAACGAAATTAGAACCAGATAATAAACACCATCGTATGTTTACATGCTTATATATTTGTTTGCTGTATTTACTAGAGTACTCGCGCTGTCAAAAATGACAGCGCGAAATTTTTGATGACTCTATTTTATTGATCATAATTATTATCATTCCCATCGATTAATGATTTGCCTTTAAAAAATCTAAGATGCAGCAAATAGTGAGTGTATTATTGCACCGCATTCAAATGTTAATGGAAAATCCCACCCTGAGCTAACTGCACGAACGTTCGGTGCAGCTCATCTATCTGATAAACGTATCGCTACATTGAATGCGTGGCCAGTCCTTGGGAACTGGTTAAATTGCCACGAAGGGGCAGAAAAAGAGAGCAACTTAAACACAACTGAGGTGAACAATCTGCCGGCTTGTTGGATGGCTGAGCAGCTGACCGACACAGTGGAAGAGGCACGAGTGTTTTAAATTTCCCAACAATCTTAAAAACAAACAGTGGCTATTGCTGCCTCCCTGGTGAAGAACGCTTTAAAGTATTGATAAAAAACACTGCTTACATTGCTGTTTTTTAAAACCGAATCGACCCATCTATGCTTCAAAATATAAATATTGCTTATATAGCATATTTCAACCCATTACACAAGTAACAACACGTGAGTGACTCAACATTTGTACAGAGTTTATATTCTCAGAGTAGAATCTAGTAAAAAATTCACACGAAGAATCAGCACCTTGAAATGTTGCATTTGCAGTTTGCAGTACAATGCATGCCATAGGTAACACCCAAGGCAACCTTATTATTGAAATAATGTGCATAACTAGCTACAATAGCCTATTCCAGCCCCATTTCAACTATGCGACAGTGATGACGGTTATACCATGTTTCTCCTAATTTCTCTCCCGTTGTTGAAACCATAGGCTAAAGATAGCCGAATAAGCCCGCTATAGCAGCTCTGTTATTTTAGCCTTTTTGTTCTTTCGTATTCCTCAACTGACGTATCTAGAACTCACAGATACCAAAGGTAATGAGAAAATTGTTCGAAAGCAGTTATTAGTAGATGAAGTTAAGAAAATATTTCTTCGTAAACCAAATTCGAACGAAAAATTGTTCGCAATTACTGCTATCAAAAATACCATAAATTAACGTGTTCGGTTAGTTTAGGGCAGGCTAAGGAAAGTTAAGTTTGATAATATTTGGTTACTTTACTATGGTTTTCACTGACCGTGTTACACTGTTTTTCGCTAATAATTCTTAAACGAATTGTCGGCTCACTATGGTATTTCAACACAAAGCCTATTACACCCCTACCTAATTTATGGCCCACTTAGCAGATTGCTATATAATATATATGCGTTTACAGAAGAGTTTACTCGTATATATTAAGCCTATATTAAGCTGAAGCCAGGAAGTCGCTTCAACACAGTCGAACTTCGCCCAATTGTTCAAGGAAAACGGGAAAAACATTTTCTTGTAATAACTCGTTTTCTGCCTGGGGCGTGTTGCATCAGACGCCGGTGTTGTCCTCACAGTGTTACCCGGTGGCACTATCGTCTCTCACGACGATTTTGCGTTCACGTAAGCTTTCCTGCGCGCGCCACCACTAAAATAAACACTACCTAGGCAAACCTAACCTAGCCTAACCTAACCTACCCTTACATAACCTAACCTCCTTACCTAACCTTCTAACCTAACCTTACCTAACCCAACCTAACCCAATCTAACCTATCTAACCTTACCTAACGTTACGTAACGTTATCTAACGTTACCTACTGTTACCTAACGTTACCTAACGTTACCTAACATTACCTAACCTAACCTAAACCAACTTAATCAGCGATATAGCGAGCAGCGCGGCTCACCAACTTGAACGCCGCTCACACGCACACGATCTGCGTACACAAACACGCACACAAATCGTCGTGAGAGACGATAGCGCTACCCGGTGTCACCCCGTGTAGCGGTGAATGCGACGTGCAATCTCAGAGCCCCAAGAAGTGTTGCAGAATTTGCAGAAATCTCGCACCTAATCATTTCTGGCGGAGCCTTATTATGGCCGTAATTTAGGGTAAAACGTTGAAAAAACACACAAAAGTGCTTCAAATGAAGCATCTCAAGGAATACATGACACTCATACATTTTTAATACCAATTGTTAAGTATCAAAGTCAATGGTTGTAAACAAAGGCAGAGTTACCCAGCTCACAAACGTGCAATTTTGGGGCGTGTTGCAATCAGGCGTAGATGCTACCCTTACAATGTTACATGTGTAGCAGTAAATGCAACTTGCGATCTCAGCGCCTCAACAATGAGTTGCAGGATTTTCGGCAAGCATAAACTACATAGATACATTTCTGGCGGAGCCTTGTTTAACTGTATTTTAAGGCCCTCCTAAACGTACAAATAATTTCCATAACATGCTTGCACAAATTATTTAGCGAAGCTACAGACAGTCCAATCATTTTGCGCAACATTCAATAAACTTTATCAGTTTCAACTATACACTTTTGGCTGTCATTTATTATTTTTTTTACTTCCTCTTGAAATTTGTTCACAGCGAATTTATTTTTTATGACATCTTTCTTTTCACAGTCTATAAATTTTCAATTGTACTTTTCAAGCAATTTTTCCCATTGTTCGTTTTTCTTTTTTCTGTTGCTATAATCACTGTTAATAAGGCACCATAATGCTGCTAATGACCTATATTCCTATTCCTCGATGAACCCTAAAAAAACTTTCGCTCGTCTTCAGTGGTTTTGGAAGACATAGTTTGGATACTAGCCTATCTTGAGAAGATCACAACACCAACCACTCGGTATGAATTTGGGAGAGAACTCAGACACGTGCGGTTTGGTTGCGCAATCCTGCACTCAGACGACGCAAGCATTGTCAGTTTGCCAGAAGATATCAAACCGTTTTGAAATCACACAATCATTTTGCGCAGTCACGCAACCGCGCCCTACACGGTGAAAATGCCGACGCAATTACTATATTTGCGTAAATTATTTGTACCTTTAGAGGCCCAGTTAGGATAAAAAGTTTAAAAAAAATACACAACAGTGCTTCACATGCTAGAATTCAAGCAATATATGGCAGACGTACATTTTGTAATACTAATTTTCGAGAATCATAGCTAATGTTCGTAAGTAAAGGCAGCGTTACCCATAACAAGATATTAGGAAGGTTGTCGTCGGTTTCACCGGGTGTTACCCAACCTGGGTCGCATTGGAGGCCAGTGTAGCACAGGTAACACCTAAGACCTGATTGCTACACGCCGCAAGTTGGATATAATTCGAATGAGTTGAAGTGGATTCCTTTCTTCAGCTTAATATAGGCTTAATATATGAGAGTAAACTCCTCTGTAAACACATATAGTAATATGCTATGTGGGCCATATATTAGGTATGGGTGTAATAGTCTTTATATTGAAATACAATAGTGATCTGATAATTCGTTTAAGAATTATTAGCGAAAAACAGTGAAACACGGTCAGTGAAAACTGGGTATAGGAAAAAAGCCCCGGTAGGAAAAAAACGGTGGAAAAAAGTCCCCCCGGAAAAAATTCCGGTAGAAAACAAGCCCCGGCCTTCTATCTCTTAATATACATATTTTGAGCATACTTCGTTATTTTGAGGCAAGTTATGTTACAATAAGTTAAATTATACTGTACTGCATTTGCCTACCCTAATTTAACCTATAGTCTAGCTTTGTCTAGCACAGGTTAATCTAACCACATCTAATTAAACACAACCTACTCTGACATAACAGTAGCGTTTCGAGTTTTTTGTTTTCTAAAAAAACAGACCTTGCCTACCTAACCTTACCTGACGGTTAGAACCTTTTTCTAACTACCCAACTTTTTGGATCTAAGCAATTTCGACCCGACGCTTCTAACCCGACTTGACCCGAAAATTAGGCCCGACACGTCATTTTTAGGCTAGAGTGAGCTAACCTAGCTTTTTCTAACCTGACCTACGAGTTCGTAACTTTTTCACCTAACCTAACTTAACCTCAGCTGACTATACTTGAACGATTTTTTTTTCATAACAGCAATTAATTAAGAGAAAAGCAAGCCTCGCCCACCTAACATTTCCTAATGGTTCGAATCATTGTGTAATCACCTATTTTTTTTTTTCGTATATGTATAAGCAATTTTTACTTGTAGGCCCAGAAAGCAACTAGTGTAACTGGAGGACTCAAAGGAACTAAAATAAAATTTGACCGTCACCGCACTGTATGTAGCCAAATTTCGTCACACCGACTAGTCGAAGCACATATTTGAGGGATCGGACCTCAGGTCTTCACAGGTTGGGTTCGTAATCCTAACCAAAAATATATTCAGTGTTAAATTCTTGACGCGAGAGAAACCATATGAATATTTATTGCTCAAATTTTCTGTACTTGACGACAATCGTCTTACTGTGTTTTGTGCATGGCAGCATGGATGCATTTCAAGTAGCTGGCCAGTGAGGAGCGAGAGAGTGAATGAGTTAAGTCCAACAAATACGGTGATATGTTTAAATGTGTTTTGTAAAGAGCATTGTAACTAAATAAGAAGTGTAAATGACGCTTCACTTCAAAGAAGATGAATCAGGGACCATACCGGCCTAGATTTTGCCTCTAGTGCTGTGAAATTTTCCACCAGCCTTCACCTCATGATTTATTGGTATAATTGTTTCTTGTTCAATTAGTACATATTCTTTTCTTTTATTTATTTGCTCAAGGGTTAAAATTCGCAACTGATGATATTTCAGGCGAAATTGATTAAAATATTCATCGACGTGATTAAGGACGTCACTTTTTGATGCTAGTTTCCCGTGAGTTCTACCGTTACGCTCTTTGCTTCTTAGATAGGGATAACCCGAGATGTCCGATTTTTGGCCTTGGAACAAGTTCAAAATGTAAATGTTGCGCTCTTAAGCATAGGTAAAGTCTAACCCAACCTCGCAGTCCTCGTTAACCCAACTAACCTCACATAACTTAACCCTATGCTGATCTCACCTAACCAGATCTCACATTACCCAATCTTACCTAACGTAACCTTACCTAGCCCAACTTCATCTTACCTAACCTTACCAAACTTAACCGATGAACTAATTTCGTTTTTTTTCCCATAGGGAGCTAATTACGTCCCAATTTTTTTGAAATTGCAATTTAGAGAAAACCAGACCTTGCCTCCCTAACCTGACCCGACAGTTTGAAAGAACGTGCAATTTACCGACTTTTTGGATCCAAGCAATTTTCGTTCAACTTTTCTAACCCGACATTAAAAATAACTTCCCAACGAAATTTGGTTGGAAGTTAGGTAACCTAAGCTCACCTAACCTAGGACCACTTAACCTAAGCTCGCCTAGATGAACCTAACTTAAGCTCACATTACCTATTTCAGGGATTCTTGCAACCAACGTTCGCACATGCAAGTACTGGGTCAAATTCAGCTGAGCATAATATAGTTTAATTTACTTAAATATGCTGTATTCACATAAATTAATAGAGCTCTCAAGTATAGCTTCAAGAGAAAGAGGGGCTTTTTCCTCCCGGGGTTTTTTCCGGTCACCATGAAAACCATAGTAAGTTAGCTTGTGATAGGTCTGGTGACGTTATCCTTAGTTAGGGCTGATTTGGGTTAGGTTTCTCAACATTCCATTCGTTGCGTACTATTCCTAGCTCGAAGCGTTTTACCTTGGCTAAAGAGACTTAAACTAGGGCGTATACTTTATGTAGTGATAATGTTGCTGTTGGTTAATAATTAGCTATTATGTTTTAACTAAAATAAACAATGTTGAGAACATTTATTTCTAATAATTTCATTCGAACAATATTTCTTTTTACCTTCCCCAAAGGAAATTACGTTTTGTGCGTTTGTCTGTTGCTTGTTTGTCATTTGGGTTTGTGTCTGTAAGTATCACTGTTTGTCTGTCTGTCTCTTTTGTCTCTATGTCTGCATGTTTGTGCGTCTACATGTATGTTTGTCTGTCTGTTTGCATATCTGTATGTCAGAGTGACTATTTGTCTATTTATTTGTCTATTTATTTCTCTGTATGGTTGTCTGTCTCTTTGTCTATCTATCTGTGCTTGAGTGTCCGTCTGTTTATCTGTCTGTTTGGTTGTTTGTCTGTTTGTTTGATTCGATTACCTATCTGTCAGTCCATCGATTTGTTTGTGTGCCCGTCTGTCTATTTGTCTGTCCGTCTGCCTGTTTGTCTGTTTATATGTATGTGCCTCTGACTATTTGTCTGTCTGCATAATTGTCTGTCCGTTTGTTTGTTTGTCTGCCTGTTTGTCAATATGTTTGCCGGTGTTTTTATTACCTGATTGTCTGTATATTTGTCTGTTTTTTTCTGTTTGATGTATCTTCGATGTCACCATAAAAAAATAAAAAGTTATGGACTAATTTTTCCAAATTTGTAGGAATTTTTCGGTATGTATTTTTGTAATTAATTCGCCTCTAGTCCCAAAAACCTATATTTTCATGCCTGGGCTTTGCTTAATTAATGCAAAACTGATAAGAAAGCAAACCAGCACACCGCAGTCCCACGCACTAGAATCAACGTTTCACAAGTTTTGAAACATTTTCTTGCAAGCCTTCAACATTAGCTCCTTTGACACCTCGCTCGCACTGTCACAAAACATCTGAAAATCAAAAGGAAAATTATTTAGGCATCATATTTTGATCTTTAGTAACTAAGACCCATAACAACAGCCTTCAGCCATCTCTCTCATAACTTCACTAAGCCCGAAGACATTTACAATTAAAGAAATATGGGACCACGTTTTTATTCCTTGTCAGTCATGCCCTTAAAAAGAGCTCGCCGGTGTGTGTAAAAACTTGTAGGTATAGGAACGTTCTGCGAAAATTCTGAGAAGCTGAATACATGACAAGCTTCAGGTTGGCGTAGAAAAACGGTGCCATTCGTCGGAAAAAAAGACTAAACTTTTTTGCCCTTCCTTCGACGCCTCCTCCCTCTTGAAGTGTGTAGCTATCAAAATTAGGTGACACTCAAGTGTCTTGTTGTAATTAAGTTGCAAATTGCAAATAAAGTTTGTGTTATCTACAGCCAATGGTGACATTCGATAAGACTGAAACATACTGGCTGGACAAAGCTGTAAAACAATTCTTAATACTTGATGAGACTAATTAGCACTGAAGCACATTAGATGGCACTGGAAAAAGTGACGTTCGGTGTTCGCCTTCTGCTATATGCTTTAGCGAACTAATATGCAAAACTTTGCATATGCAATGATTTTTTTACTTCATTGTAAGTAGTCCGCAATGGTCAACTGAAGAGTGTCAACAATGCAGCTCCAGTATAGCAGGTCGTACGAGAAATACAGCTTTAGAGTAAATAGCTATAGCAGCAGACGGACCAAATGACCCATTCCCAGAGAGCAGTCGAGACTCAGGCCCTCTATGAGCTATTGACAGTATGTGACAACCACAGAGTTGTGCGCACCAGTGAAAGAAACTAGCGGCGCTAGCGCGAGACCAGAGAAATACTAGCGGCGTTGGCGCTACACATTTCAAAACCTGTGGCGCTAGCGCTAGTTTTCAGCATATATATATCTACTTCTAGTCGAAAATGTAAAAACTTTTATTTTAGTGCTATGAAAAATATGAAGAGCAAGATAGAAATAAAATATAATTTCTATTGCATTGCAAATTGAAGAAATAAAAAAGGAGTTTTACTTGTTTTCCATATAAGGAGAAGATACATGGAAGTAATATACTATACTATGTAATGCAAAAACTAGGGCTTGACATTGGCTAAAAAGCTATCGGCGCTACAAGCGCCGCGAGTCTCAAACCTAGCGACGCTAGTGCTTGCGCTGCTAAAACACAAGCTGCGATTCTAGCACCCGCTAGTTCTAGCGCCGTTAGGCACAAGTCTGGAAAATCATTTAGACACCCTAAGAAGAAGAGAAGAAACTCAGCTAAGGAGTTGATCGTGTAAGCATGGTTATTTGCTGCAGATCCGCGGACCTCGGAAACGTTAATGTGGTTGGGACATGAAAGATTATTTATTAGGGTGGCCTCTGAAACTTTGGCCGTTATGAGTATGTGACTGCTGGAGCAGGAGTCCGTAGTTGTGCAGGATGTTGCTTCCAATGTTTATCAATGCGATTTTTAAACGCATTGACTGTCTCTGCACTAACAACTACGTAGGCAAGTTCAATGCAGATGTCCACAATAAAATACTAAAAAACTGCTGGCTTAGAGCAGTTCTTCTCATCTTTATATTTGATTTTTGTCCGGCTATTGTTTCGTAAGCAATCAGAAAGGCCTCAGTTAAAATGTCCAGTTGTAGGAACGACAGTGCAGCCACTCATGTACTCGAATGTTTCTGTTTATTGCCCCGAGTCGTCTTCGCTCGAGAGAGATAAGTCCCGCTCCCTGTAGGCGACCCTCGTAAGGCTTGTGTCGCTGCTGAGGTATCAAATCTGTTGCTTTGCGTTGAATTCTTTCCATTTTATCGATATCGCCGTTCTGATATGGAGACCAAACTTGATTTGTACAAAGGCATGAAATATCCTTGGAATTGTATTCAAACTCCTGGTAATGAATTTCAGTACTCTGCTTGTCAGTTTGGCACTCCTGTCAACTTGCTGATTCGGTTGTAGTTTGATTGTGATAGTTATTCACAGGTCACGTTGTTGGCTGACTGCTGCTAGTTTTATCAACTTCTTTTCTAAACGCGGGGCTGAGGGGTTCTCAGGCCCTACGAGTATTACTGAACATTTGTCGGCATTGACGCTCATCTGTCACGCTGAGGTTTATTCCATGAAGCGGTCAAAGTCTTGTTAGAGTTCGACTTTATCACTGTTAAGAACGAGGTAATTGATGCAAATGATAATGAACAGAAGAGAGCAAAGCACGTAACCTTGTGGAGCCCAACATGAGACCGGCGCCCAGTCGCTCGTCTCTCAGCCTCACATGCTGCCGACCAGTGAGCTATGCTCGGATCCAGCTTCAATAGTCTCTTTGAATGTCATGGGCTTCCAATTTTTCTATAACCGTTGATAGGAGGATTTTGTCAAATGTCTTTTGAAAGTTGAAGTAAACCACATTCACTCCTTTTTCTGTATATCAGATTTTCATAACATAACCAGAAATGGACATCAGGGTGGTATGAGTCTTGCCACAGCTCTAACAATCTGTGATCGACTGTAACCGTGCATTCCTCTATGCTCTAAAATCTAGATAACGTTGATCAGAAGCACGAACCAGTGCATAAAATTTTCTGGATGGGATGATGGGATGCATGTGTGGGCAACGCTACAGAGGAATGATGTTACAACATCATAGGTAATGCACTAAAAATTGAAAATTATAAGACGGTCCAAACTTTTGTTACAACCTGATATTCATTCAGTTAAAAGGGAGGACAGGTGGGCCCCGTGTCTGGATAATGCCAGGTTATGACCGGACAAAAGCTATATTTTGTTTATATACTGTATATGTATACTGTTTTCATATTCTTAATGTTATTTTTTCACAATTGCATAACTGCTTCCGTTTTATTTCCCTAGGTTTTTAAGAAAAACCTTGTCTTGTTTTAGAGCCCTCAAAAATACTACAGTAAGGTAGATCCTCGAAGGTACATTTTTTGGAGCATTCTTAAAATAAAAGAAAAGAAAATTGTGCTCTTTCAACCTTGCAATTTAAAACACTAGCTTACTGCAGTAATACCCTTATGACAGCTTGGTAAATTTTTACCATTACCCCCATTCGAATCAAGCATTTTTGTTGACATATTTAGGTAAAATAAGGCATTCTCAGACTTTTTTCATAAATAAGGTATTTCATCGGATATGCTTAGTTTTCGAGATATTTAACTTTGAAGTTCCCCTTGTTTTCCTATGAGAAAATATAACCGGCGTTATTATAGGCTTGCTGGCGACCCCATAGGGACTTAACCGAACCTAACCTTACGTAGCCTAAGCTAACCTACTAACCTAACCTTACCTAACTTAACCTAACCTAGGTTAGTTTAGGCTCCTCTGGAGTCGTTAGCAAGCATAACGCCGGCTATTTTTTCTCATAGGAAAACTATGGCGCGTAACCTCAAAGTCAAATATCTCGAAAACTAAGCAATTCCGACGAAAACGTTATTCCTAAAAAAGTCTTAAAATGCCTTATTTTATCAAAATATGCGAACAAATATACTCAATTTGAGTAGAAGTAATAGTAAAATAATACCAAAACTTTCTTTAAAGGCTATAAGTTTGGCATATTGTAAATGAATTTTTAAAACAACTGATATTTATAGCAATGAAAACGAATGTTTATTAGCCAGTTGACCATCGATTATTGAAGCTTGTTTTATTAAGTGACAGTAACTTTATATCAACGTTACCCACATTTGTTAATGAGGTGGTGGTATGATATAGCCTATGTTACATATTCATGAACTGAATTGAATTGATCTATGAAAATTTCGAGGTAAATTACTGAAACAAGCAGAATTATAATATAGATTAAACATTATTCATAACATATATACATATATATATTCGAAGCAAAATTTGAAGATTATATGCATTCGATTGCACGCCCTCATATGGCCGCTCGACCCGTCACAGATTCTAACGAAGACGTAAAAAGCGCGCAGCGAAACTAGTGACTGGCGTATGACTTTGCAACAGATACAACGATACTATTCAAAACACAAAGGATGTTCTTAAAAGAACTGTTCTGGCTATAATAAGCTGTCTTCTACTTTTGTTTCAATGTTGACGAAAAAACGCTCTCAAAAATAATTGACGTAATTACATTTTACGTTATCTTGTAGGTATTGTCTTTCAAACCCCTGCATGAATTATTGCCTTGACCTTGATACCATTTCTTTAAAGTACTACTTCTCTGATAAATGTACCAGTCCGAGTCCAACAACTGACGTATTATGCTGGCACTACTCGTTCGGTCCCACTCAACACGTGTTACAAATGACATCAACCGTTTACACACGAGCGGCAAAAAAAGACTCACAGGAATACAAACATGGAAGAACCGCAAATAGGAAAGGGTGTCAGAAATGAAGTTAAAACTCTCGATTTCTAATTTTTCTCGCATATTAAGTTTGTATAATTCAGTATTGAGCTTTCATTTACAACAACAAAAAATTTTTAGGTAATGTGTTTATATTATGTATTGATCTGTGAGGGTTGAATAAACGCTTTACATGTGTGAATGCTGCCGATTAGTAGTCATTTCAGTAGAGTGTAGAGTGTACTTCCTTTTACGTTATACTTGTATCATAAGATAGCGTCAAGTACTGCAGAGAACTACACCAAAACTTCGAGTCATTTTTAATTTCAGCTAAAACGCCACCCTTACGACAGCTGCAGACCAATTCGTGAAAACCTGTACGCATTCTCCGGATTTGGTTCATTACAGCTCTCCTAGAAATGTCCATTTTCGGTATATATATATATATATATATATATATATATATATTCTTACCACCTAGCAAGCAGATCTCCGGTGAATAACTCAGTGTTGTCAAGGTCTACAGAACCAGTCGCGCCGGTAATCTGCTGTATAGTGGCGTATAATGGTAGCAACACGATGCCTGGAGCCTGCATGTCGACGTTCGGCCATGATTGCTATCTCGAGGAGCGAGGCAAGAACTTGATTGTTAACCTAGGTTGGATATTCTCGTCTCCCTGCAGCTTAGACTTGTTATAGAGCAAATTATAGTCGTAACTCTGGAGTGTAGCATAGAATTGTATGTTCGCCGCTCGAAGTCCGCATTATATTTCCGCGATAAAATATGATTTTATCTGCAGTAGCTATAGTTGCTGATTATTTAACAAGACGCAAAATAAAATAGATAACGACTACAGCTGATTCAGCTATTGCTTCCTGACTCCCCGTGGTGCTTCAATGACAAAACATATTGTTTCTGAATTTGTGAGTCATGGATATCAAAGACAGCTAATATCTTTTGGTACTATTGTTATTGCGGGTGCCTGTATTCGGGTTCTCTATATCACGGATATTCTATTAGCGGGGTAATGAGACAAGGGGTAGATGCAGATCTATATTGTGGTAACGAGTCTCGACAGCATTGTGTGACCGATTACTTTCACCACGCGGTCACCTGAGGTATGAGCTAGCGACAATACTGTCTGGTCGCTCTTATAGGTTCTCGGTCTGGGTGTGTCTGCTACAGCGCACAATGAAACGCAATGAACATGGCGCGCATCTACACTATTGTTCACTGTTGTTGCATTGAAATGATTGCAATTTAAGTATGATGTCCTCAATATAAAGCGTTCTAACTAAAGCTGTCCTGTATACATAAGTCCGTGATGCATAATGCTGCTACGTTACTTTATATCGACAGAGTCTTCGGTTTTCGCGAGTTAGAAATCATGACTTATACTAACCATGGGGCATTTAGGCTGTGGCACAGACGACGCTATACTTGACAGTCCACTCAAATCGGGCAATTTACAAGTGAGTCCAAGAGTCTAGTGATGGTATCTCTGATAAAATGCTTCCTAATCAACCCAGGAGACTCAAAGACCAATAGATATATAAGTAATGAATCCACTTAGGAAAAAGAAACACTGATCAGTCAAACTGGGCCATCAATGGTGGATCATAATTGTTGATGGAAATGTCAGAATAAACTAGAATCTTATGTCCAAAAACACATGCATACGTACTGTACATAATTCAGTCTTAGGAGATACAGTAAATTTATCTCCATTCTGCCAGTGGGTTGCAGAGAGAGACACCGTGCACTCAAGCGGAGGGTTGATCGTTTTTTGAGTAAATAGCTAGTTAAATTTCCGTAAAATAACTTAAAGTAAACATCACTTCAATCCTGCTTCTTATGCGCTTACACAGTGAATAATTCTTGTTCCTCCAGTTACGTACCAGTATTATGTCCTATACTGCAGACTTTGAGCCATACCATCAGGGAGATGACCAAGCCTCGAGGCGCAGTTCCTGGTCCTGATTTCGATACAATCAGTGTACATTTGAGACTTGCACTATTAGACCTTGGCACATTCATTCATTTTCTGCTGTCATTTATAATGACGGCTCGGGTCACTATATATAAATAAAAACACGACGTGGATTATTATATAGTACTGATTTGATGATGTAGCTTTCTCTTGAAGTATTTCACGGGCACTGGGCAGTAGACAACTATATCATCTAGCTCACTGTCTTTCTCTGAGAGTGCATATTTCGGTTCTGACGCCGAAATTGGAGCACTTCAGTGAAGCAGAGAGTTAAGTATGGAAGACGGTATTATGGATACGGAGCACTAGCATTGCATATAAGCTGACTGCAAGGGCATTCAAGTGTATTGCAATGGTTTAAACGAAGACGTGCTATCAATGGAGAGATGAAGCTCCTATGGAGCACAGTGACGAGAAAGACTTTAAACAGAAGGATTAAAGAAGAAAAATAAGAGTTGCTAATAAACGTGAGGGACAAAATGTGGAAACGGCAAGTCAAAGAAGAGAGCAAACACATCGATTACTGCGTGAATTTTTTCACGCACGGGTCCACTAGTACTTATCATAGAATTCAGGATGCTTCTCTCCACTATGTGGGACAGTCTTCGCATTACGAATTAGTGTAGTGTACCCGGCCGTCAAAAATGACGACGAATAAATGCAAATAAATTCTACTTGTCCGTCCGTCAGTAAGTTAGTTACTTAGCTAGTTAGTGCGACCGTGACGTTTTCATCAGTATTAGATAGGGGAAAATTAGGGCATTCCTGCTACGACCTGGGGAGGAATCAATAGAATGATTCAAATTCAAGCTGCTACTGCTCGCAGGTCATATGTAGGAGATTTGCTGTCTGATTTGGAACATATTTTCAGTGAGATATCACTGAAGAACATTGATTTTGTTCTGTGGAATTTTCAAAGGTTCTATTCCAGCTGCACAGATTATAATCATTGTTAGAGTATTCCTCGAGAATTTACAAATTTTTATCTACTGTATACCCTGCAACTTCAAAATGATCACATACTTTGCTTGTATAGAAAATTCCATAATTTTCTCATTTTTTGTCCGTGACTCCCCTATAACCCATATAAGCTATGTACAGTACCGCCCATGGTTCACTGTCAGTAGCTTTGGCTTGTCGGGTTTCTGGGGTTGACTGCAGCCTATTTCGTCTTACTTGGGTGAAAGTCCCGTTTTTGGTGGCAGTCATCCTTCGCCCACTGACGGAGCAATATAACCGCCTCTGCTCCGAGTATTTTCCAGTTCGTGAGACTAGTGGCCGCAGCCCTACCTCATGGCCGCAGCCCTACCTCGTAGCCGCAGCCCTACCTGTTCACTGTTCTCCAGCTCATCAGGTGGGAGGGTCAAAGTTGGTCAATTTAGTTCTTGAAATCTTGCGAAATTTGAAGAAGTTACCATAGGAAGGTGTAACTATGAAACCGGCTGTTCCAAAAGTATATGGATGCTGCATCTTGAAGATTTTCGACCATCATCGGAGGCGTACCAACGCTTCAAGTTGACTTTCAGCTATTGTGTGGTGTGTTTTCGCCAATTGTGGGATTTGTTTTTACTACGAAGATCACCATGCTGATGTGCCAACCTTTTACCTACGACAGGGTGTGAACTGTCGCCCTCTGTACATCTGTGTGTCTGCAACGTGCAGTAATTGGAGTCTACGCAGCAGACTGTAGTTGAGAATTGACGAAACATTTGCTTGATTGGAAATTTCATTTCTACTTATGAACAGCCGGTATCATAGTTACACCTTCCTATGGTAACCTCTCTAAATTTCGCAAGATTTCAAGAACTAAATTTACCAACTTTGACCCTCCCACCTGATGAGCTGATGAACAGCGAAACGTGCGTCGTGGGTATCAAAATTTCTCTTACTGCTTCTAATCGAAATCTACATTATGCCATCTCCAGAAAATATATATATATATATATGGTTGTCTGTCCACTCAAAACCAGGTAGAAGGAGTTGAGCAATGTTCATAATTTTTTGCAGGGAGTTTGATGAGTTGACCTAGATTTGCCCATGCCAAAAACTAGGCCTAGCTGGCCATAAAAAAGTGACGGCGTTGGATTTTCTTCCACCGTGGCAGATTGTCTTAGGCCACGAGGCGTTCTACTTTTCCTATGTTAGTGTTAAGGGGGCTGTGACCTAACCTTGTTGGACACACCATCCATATGAGAAACTAGGATTAGCTGGTCATCAAGAATTACTTTGTTGAACTTACTCCTCTCGCGGGTGATGGTCTTACGCCACGAGGCCTTCTAGTCTTTACTTTTGTATTCCCCTACTTACATTTTTTGTAGAGAATATGAGTTTTCTCTAACAAAAACACAAACATTCCACGTTTTTATACGCTGTAAGTATTTTAAGGATGCATTATAAATCTTCTCTAAGGTTTTACGATAAATATTCTCAGTTAAATATGATAGGAAAACATTTTAAACGATATAGGTAGCTCTTGAGAAGCGTCATCCACGAAAAAACTCTACAGAGAAAAGATTTTAAATAACCGAAAGAGCTAACAAGGAATTTAGTTTCATTTAAAATATATCGAAATAAAAGATAGAATTCCATACTTAAACTGTGAAAGCCTTTTTATAAGATTTCAGATTAACTGTTGTCATTGTGAACTTGAACGTCTATAAAAATGTATGTGTTCCACTTTTCTTTCATGGGCAAGCTCGATACAACTGTGTATGCTTACTATACAAAAGCTATGAATTTTATGACATGGGATTCAAGTAAAAAAGGAAGGTGTTATCAATATATCATCAGTAAATTCATAAAATCACATTCCATGGAATTAGTTTTTAAATTTAAAGATACTCTTTCACTTTCAGTTGCATTCTCGGTGATATAAAAATTCAAGTTCAATTGCTGCAATGGCTGTTGCATTTGTGAAGCCAGGAAGCAATCACAGAGGTAATATATGAGGAATATGCTTCAACTCTTTTCCTGCGAGTACGAGAAAGTGATAAAATAGCTGAAATCAAGTGACTGAAACCGGCTGCCGAAAACGTGTAGTTCATAAATGGCTTAGCCTCTAAAGAGCAACAAAATCGGCTTGGAAGTTCAGAGAAATAGTTGGAAGAGCATGAAGTAATTTCTCCAAACAATGTGTGGGGCTTTCACCGTGGTTATTGCCCGAGACCTTATCACGGGTACCCTATTTTCGCCTATCTAAACTAACAGGCAATTGGAGTATTGGAAGAAACCGTAATAGAATTAAATTCAGGTTTTGCCATGGAGGCTACAACACCATCTGCCGCAGTGTTCTTTATCAATCCAGCTCTGTAGCGTCATAAAAGCCAAGATTGGGTAAAGCTCTCATTTTTGTTTGAATGGCATAAAGAACTTATACCATCTCCTCTCATATTGCCCCATGGAAGCAATTAAAAGGGAGGATTTGTTAACATAAATGTAAATCATGACGTCCTTGTCAGAGGTTATCAAATATTAGGAGAAAAATTTGCGATCATTTTGAATTTGCAGGATATTCAGCTAACGAAAATGTTTAAATTCTCGACCAAAAGCCATAACAATTATCCTTATACTAGTGGACCCGTGCGTGAAAAAATCACGCAATAATAGATGTGGTTGTCTAATACCAATAGGCCGGTGCGGAATCTTTTCTGACTTTTTTCTCCATTGATCCTTTGTGGTGCTCTCATCCTTAGGTGTTTTATATCGACAGGCAAAATAAAATCTTGGGTAAAATATTCTAATAAACTTGAATGCAACGCCAGTCATGTTAGCTGATTTACAATGTTAGCGCTCCGTAGCAATGATACCGTTGATACCGTTTTTCCAACTCAAATATTTTCTTCATTTGAAGTGCCGAAATTTTGCCTATGAAGAGAAAACTGCTTCGTAAAATAAGAAAGACAGTAAGCTAGAAGAAATAACTGTCTACTGCTTTAGAAGATTTGTCACCTCCAGAGCGCTTCGTTGACCATCTGTCGAATTTATAAGTCGTGACCTGAGAGAAAAAAGTCATAAAGAAGACTCCAAAAGCTGCATACATATTGCTCCGATTTCAGGAAGAGTTCCAAGCAAGAAGTGTCTTCAGATAAAGGGATAGGGATTAGCCTTTGCTATCTTCTGCAACCTGGTCATCGATTATAAAATCTACAACCTGACCTATTTTTCGCCGATATATATTGGATAATAAAACGCTTCGTGTATTTATTTCGCGTCCGCTCTTGAGGAAATGGGCGAAAAATAGGCCAGGTTCTAGATTTTGTAATTGAGCTACATTTTCGTAGAGATCGATGATCATGTTGCAGAAGATGATGAAGCCCTTTATCTGCATGCACTTCTTTCTTGAAACACTTCTTCAAATAGGAACTATATAAGCAGCTTCTGGAGTGCAATTCTATAATATTTTTCTCTCAGTTCATGACGTATAAATTCGGTAGATTATCAACGGAGCACTCACGACGGACAGTAGAGAATCAGTTCAAAGGCAGTAGACAATTCAGTGTTCTAGCTTACTGTCTTTCTCTCAGAGAGCAGATTTCCTTCAGAGGCCAAAATTTCAGCACTTCCGTGAAGCAGATGTTTGAGTATGGAAGGCAGTATCAAGGATACGGTGCACTAGCATTGCATATTAGCCGACTGGAATAATATTCAAGTTCATTGTAGTGTTTTACTTCAGATTTTACTTTGGAAGACGCACGTTTAATTAAGAAAAAGGATAGGGAACATAAAAGAAGAATGAGACTACTGCAGTCTCAAGAACGAAGACGAGCTACCAATGAAGCATTTGTACTACACATTGACAAGAAAGACTTGAAGCAGGAAGATTACAGAAGGGAATAAGAGCTGCTAATAAACGTGAGCTAAAATATGTGGAAACAGTAAGTCAGAGAAGAGCGAAAAGATATCGATTATTGAGTGAATTTTTTCACGCACTGGTCCACTAGTTTGATAGTATTGCAATCCGTGTACATTTACAAAGGTTTGCCATCTTGAATGAGAGATAAGTTCGGAAGAGCTATATATTTATTGTGAAATAGTCATTGACACCAGGTTAATAATTAGGATACGATTTAAAACTTGCTTAAATAAAAATTAAGAAAAACATGACCAATTAAGCAGAAATATTGTGGATTTGTGGTACAATCGATTGGGCCGCAAAATTTAGCCTTTGAGCCTTACTTGTCCTAAAGGTCAGGCAAGCGCCTTGGCTTCGAACCAGTGATTCACGTTTCAAGCGCTTACCTTTAATCGATTACCTTAAAACTTAATAGTAGTTCGTAATTTGGAAATTTCCGTCAGTTTGAAGTCGTGCGCAGACGAGCGACATCTTCGGTGGTTTCGACGGCACAATATTGTTGATAGATCCATCTTGTTGCGACATATCAATGCACACGCACCAGTTACAGGTGCTCGCGGCTGCAATATTTTAGGGTAAAATTATAACAAGTTGCATATAGACCAGAAGGGGTAAATATTAATTTAGTATGTTATTGTTTGTTTACACGCCGGTTTTTATTTACAGCGCATAGTGTCTCAGCGACTGCATGTTTTGTACGATCTTGTAGCTTGTAAACGAAACATTAACATGTACTTTTTCTACTGGCTATCATCGTTGTAACCTGAAGACAAATTCATTTTATGCTTCTGATATTGTAGTTGCAATTGCCACCATTTAAAGAAAACTTTTAAGAAAAACGGTGGCGTTACGTTGTGTGAATAGATAACTGGGAAAACTGAACGGCAATGTGCTTTTAATTTTTGCTCGAAAGCTGGGAAAAAGACTGGCCTAGATCCATCCTGCTGAATGGATCCTTCGGAAAACTTTTTAGCCAAGTGTGTATGGTAGAGCATTTGTGGGCGAAATGCATTGGGCTCAACACCATCAAGTTGCTTCTAGCTTCTGCAACATGATTCAAAATAACGAAGGCACAGTTCCTGCCTGCAGTTTTGGACAAGTCAAGTCGAGTAGGGTTAGCTTCGATCGACTTTGACGATCTATGCAGAAGCACCCTTGATGTTTAACCTTTTCTGCAAGAAATGAGTCCTGGCTCCAACATCATTAGGAACATGAAGAGTCTCATATCGTAAAAAAAGTCGCCTGAGTGCGATATAATATTATTATTAAATCACACCAGACTGGCGACGTTGGAACGGAGAAACTCCTTGAGGCTGACAAACCCCACGCCACCAGCCCAGCGACTGAAAAAAAGAAAGCGAAGATCCGAGATCACAGAATAGATCATACAGGCCCGCTGTATATACAATGAATAACAAAGGGCACAGCACACTACCCTGTGGGACACCAGAAAACACGTCCAAAAACTTGCTTCTCTTCCCATCAACAACTACACATTGACCTCTGGCACCAGCGACGGCATCCCATTCACTCTGGACTTCAAAAATATTTCACGCCTAACAGTGACTCTGGGGACCCACCCACGAACTTGCTGCGTCGCAGAGAGGGCACCATGGTCCGAAAAACCAATGGGAGACACCACCGACACTCCAACCAAATCAGGAACATCAGTCATCAGTTGTTCAATAACACCTCCCATCAAATGGGTGGGACCCTCAACCTACTGCTCACAACCAGTGGCACTCGCAGAATCGAAGGCTGCATGGCCAATGTAATCGGTCCTCCCAGAGCCTAACCATTCCAAATGGTAAAAATTAAAATCACCCATAAAGACAAAAGCAGAACGCCTATCCGACGACTAAATTCTAGCCATTGCATTTAAGAGACACTCAAAGACCCTATCATCAGCAGATGGGCTGCGATACACTGAATGAGCCACAGACTCGAAGCACCATCAGCTCACAACATGGACCCTCATATTCACTCTGCCAAGACACAACAACACCCTTTCAAACATAAGCAGCCAAACCCCTGAATCCAGGGCATGAGTCTCGCAACTGTAGTACTGGCTTTTCAAAGTTCGGGATCTTCAGCTCAGAAACACGGCGATTGCTTGAGACGAGCGTCTGGGAACAAAGCACCAGGTCATAATTGGGAGAGGCTACGGCGAGCTCAGCCAAATTACCATATAGACCCCAGGAGCGAGACCCACAACGACGAAGACCGGGGTTCTCCTCCACGTCCAGATATCTGGCTATCAGGCACGCAAAGAACAATAAACAAACATACACAATAAACAAAGGAAATCATCAAAAAATTACAAAACAAAGTATATCGACAGTCATGCTAGCTACGGAAGCGGCCAGCTATCCACGCGCCCCAGACCCTGCCATCACCAGTACGGGCTTTGGCCGAAAAGAGGAAGAAGAGAAAGGAAAGGAAAAAGAGCATCAGGTGGTACGACCTGACGGAAGAGAGAGGAGCAGATTGCGCAAGACTGAGTGGCTAGTTGCAACATCCCCTGCGGAGAAGGCACTCGGGACCCTCAGGTTTGTGAGCCCCAAATATATTGTGACAGGGAAAGGGCCCGCCAGAATATACCCCTAGGGTAATTTTATACTTGATGATATATGGATGGCTCTAGTACACGCTTTCATTCACAGCACAGGAAGAGTAAACTGATGGTGCTGATTTTATTAGTTTTCCCGTTAAGATGTTGCATTTGTTTAGGCAACATGTTTACAGGTAGAGAGTACTATGTTTGGTTAAGCATTAGTTAAAACGCGTCATTTAAATATGCTTGACACTAAATGAATTGACCAGATTAAGCGTTAAAAGTAATGCAATGAAAAATTAAATATCTACCTCTACTCATCTCAATAAATGAAATTTTATTTCTTACACTCAATATTCCATTACTGCATCATTGTACATGGAATGAACCCATCAGCATCAGGGATACATAAATTATCTTCTCGTGAATTTGACGCATCGTTAAACTTCAAACCGTTTACAATTGAAAGCTGGCTGCCAACAAATCTCGAGTTTCACAGCATTAAAACATTTCATAGGCAGGTAGTGAGGTAGTGGCGCGTTAGCTTCAATACTGCCTTAGGCCAACTGTTTGATTGCATGGTCCAAAGTCTCCAGTACAGGAGGCATCAGAATGATACATATCAGGAAGAACAAGAAAAATTCAGTATGCAAGCACAGCAGAAAAAGAAATGGGATATTATTTGCTTTCAAGTTACAGGTATTAACCAAATGTGACCAGCTACTTACTTAAGAAAATGATGCCCCTCCTCTTCCATGCACGGGCCAGTGGCCACCGCTCCTTTGGTACCTCTCTGCACGCTACTTGTCGAACAGAAACAAATTTACTGCATATCATAAAATTCATATTATTTTAAACGTGCCCTACGTATGCATGTGTATTTTTTACATGAAATTCAAAATTCTTTAGATTTTATAGTGACTTCAGATCACATTCGATATTTTCGTAGTTGATAGTCCTCTTTCAGAAGGGTAGCTAATTTAACAAATCTGCGTTTCATGTTCAAGCGTAGATTACTTGCCTGATTATCAATATACTACTTTTTTATTGAGGTCCCTAGGTTAATAGGAAAACAATTTATTACACATTACTTAAATAAGGCTTAGGACCCACTTTGGCCAGGCCCGATTTCAGTGGGACGTCAAGTATGATGCTGTCTGCTGCAAGAGTTAGCAGTTTAACCGAACCTATTAGCCAGCTGTTTGAACTGTTTCTCAGTATTAGTGGCAGCACTTTTTACCTGAGAGGTCATTTAGGAAATCTTAGGGCGAGTTCACACGTCCCTCATCGTAACGCGTTCAGTCAAATGATGGACGCGGCGCATTGATTTGATAGAAGCAGCTGTAGCAAACGACGGAGACTGAAGGATGTAACATGTCTCTGTTTTGAATACGCTGCGTCATTCAAATTCAGTAAGCAGTACCTATAAATACCGAAGTCATCCTCCATAGAGTTTTCAAATCGTGAACAAGTAGACAAAAATGATTTTTTTTAATGTCACTTTAAAGATCAGAAACACAGTATTCTCGTTTAGAACAAGAAAACTATATAACCTGAAAAATTGAAAGAATACGGACGCCATCTTTGATTTGAAAGCCCAGCTGATAGCTCTGTGCTGATATCTCTTCTATCGGTTTTTCAGGCTATAAATATTTTGAAAATAGGCTGTTCCTATCAAAATCAGGCTATTAGCTAAGATTAGATAGGCGGCAGTAGACGAACCAAAAGGCCCATTCCCAAAAAGACACCGGGACTTACACCCCGTCCCTCTATGAGCTATTGCCACGGCCCTCTATGAGCTATTGCTATGAGCTATGGGATACGAATGTGACTTCAAACCGACGCGAAATATAAGTGAAAATGTAAAGAAATTATATCGTAGCTGAACACGCGGCGTCATTCATTTAAATGGACACTTCTACGTGTGAACAAAGACAGCAAAAGTCAGCGCACAGCTCGTGTTCATTTTCGTGATTGAACGCTTTGCGATGAGTGACGTGTAAACTCGCCCTTAGAGAAATATTCCACCGCGTCTCAGACATTTGCGACGTGTCTTTGAATGCCCTTCAAACTCTCCCAGACAACATGCTGAGTCACCTGCTATATTGAGACTGTGATTATTTTCATCAGTTGCACGCACGGCCAAAGCACGATTGGAAAATCTTGACGGCAGGACATATGACAGGATATGAAGCACGTTAGCTCAGTGCGGTGGCATAACCAGCGGCCCTGAGCTGTGTTGTATGCAGCACGATGGGGTAACCCGGAGTAACCTAGTGTTACCTCAAGTGTAACTCTGCCTCCAAAAAGTGTTTCGCATTGAGCCATATTCCGTTAATGATGTAGCAGCGAGGGGCTGAGGCCCTAGCGTTGCTATTGTTTTTTGAACCGATTCCTGCCGAAGGAGTCATTTTCTCGGTGTCCCAATCTGGTAACATAATTTTTCTGTATTATTGCTCCCCAAGAATGTCTCTGGCAGCCGTGGTGGTGATTCCAGATTCCCATTTTTTTCCCCTAACCTGCAACCCGCTATCCAGTAAAAGTTTCTTTGTTCTATGAGGATAAATGCCTAGAACTCATGGCTTGTTCCACTAAGCCTTTCTGTATTCTCTTCTATTGCAATTTGTAGAACTGGTTTCTCCTGACCTGAGCCCATGTGAGATGATGCTAAGTGACGCCACGAGAGAGAATCTTACCATTAGGCTCGTTGAATTTTACTAAACTATTCGTTTTAACATCATCTATACGTACAAGGGTTCCACGTTTCTATAGATATGCTATACGTCCCTTTCTTTCCTCTCTTGAAGCACTCTGGTTTTGTCTATAGAGGCTTGAATAATATCTATAATATTTTGAGATTTCTTCGATTAACTCATTTTGAATATCCGAACTGCAACTAGGATTTGAGGACTTGGATCCCTCTTTAACAACTCTTTTCCCCCTCAGCTGGTTAACTTACATTTCTCACGTATCTCAACTACGTTTATTTTTTTAGTGTAATGTCGTGAAATTTTGTACCGCTACGTGAATGGGTTGCTATCAGGATATTATTAGCTACTGTGCAGCACGGGGTAAGTGAACGATGCTGTTGCGTGCCATTCCTTGGCCGTTTGTAATTCATTCATTATGCTGGGCTAAACCAACATGTACCTGCAACGTTACTTGAAACTTTTAAGGTAAGTTCTCCTTAGTCTACGTAGCTTCTATATTGTCATGTTTCTACTACTGATGGACTTTGCTCTGCCCCACACTTCTTCTACAGTATTCTTTTCTTTGATCTTTCTTGTGGAATTTCCATATTTCATATGCAGAGGTATGGTCTATTGTCTCCCTTCTTCACTAAGGGTCATTGCCAAAACTAAGGTTCGCCAATTTAGTCGTGGGGAGTGGTCGCGCACTGTGAGCCTTACGCGTGACCTTTGGGGCTGCATGCCGGGTGGTACTATCGTCGTTCAATACGATTTTGCGTTCAAGTAAGCTTTACTACGCGCGCCATCACTAAAATAAACACTACCTAACCTAACCTAACGTTACCTAACCTAACCTGACCTTACCTAACATAACCGAACCTAATCTGCGATACAGCGAGCAGGCGCAGCTCTCGAACTTGAACGCCGCCCGCACGTACATCGACGCCCGTACACAAACGAACATAGCCAATGGCGAGTTTGTAGCCAGTGCACCCGGCAGCGCTATCGTCGTTTGCGGCAATTTGTGTGCGTATTTGTGTACGCAGATCGTGTGCATGTGAGTGGCGTTCGAGTTGGTGCGCCGCGCTGCTTGCTGTATCGCTGATTAAGTTAGGTTAGGTAAGGTTAGGTTACATTAGGTAAGGTTAGGCTAAGTTAGGTTTGGTAGTGCTTATTGTAGTGCTTCTGGTGGTTATTGCGCGGCAAGAAAGCTTACTTGAACGCAGCACAATGATGAGCGCACAGAGAATGGCAAGTTTGAGCCAGTGCTTCCCGGATCCCCTATCCTTCATTTGTTAGGTTCTTATTAATTTTGTAGTTTCCTAAAATCATTTTTTTGAATTATTTCCTTCATTTCTTTCCTAGCTTCCTACTATTTCTGCCTGTGTTCTATTTTCCATTCCTTTCTTTCTTGCTCTTTCAATACTTTTACAATGGCTGGGGTTGCCTAGTTGATTCATGATTGGGCTGATACCTGCTGGAAACTCTTGAAACCATTGGATATTCACGAGATCTTGTCACTTGCTTAGGAGCAATATTATTCGGAGTTTTTCTTCCTTCCGAAGCTGGAGGGGAACAAATACAGCGGAAGTCTGATGCGTACCTGTGATGAAAGGAGCAATGCGTACGCGCTGTAGTTTGCGCTTATGTGCATTTTGCAACACCGTGGTATCGAAATGGGTAAGGGTCATGTTATTCTCCAGACTGAAGTTACCGTGCATTGTTAATAAGCGGGTAAATTTATTGTGAAGGATGTTGGGGCCTGGTTGAGGTTATTTAGAACTGTTAGAGTGACCGTGGAAATCTCTACTCTTACTATAGATTCTCATATGTAACCTGGGAGTCAACTTTAAAGCAATTTATTCCTGATGGGCTTTACGACTGAGAAGGTTCCCCTGAATTAACTGAGCGTTGAATGAAGTCGTGAATATTTACCTATCTTTGAGTTGTCAGAGCAAATAGCTTTGGCTTTATGAAATCATGTACTGATGGTAATTTTTTCTTCTGTGTAACTTACCGAAATGTTTGGTATAGTAAATATACTTTGCTGGTGTTCCTCGTTGTCTGCTACTGGTAAACGTGCGTGAACGTTGAAGCGAGTAATGCTAATGCGTGTGTTTCTTTTCTGTGCCCCTTGTGCAAAATTACGTCCGGGCATGATAGACATGTTTAACAGATTTCCCAACAGCTTCATGTGGAATTGTGAAAGATGCTTACAAGTTCCAACACAAAAC
>LQNS02278160.1:14105228-14127355 GCA_001587735.2 Parhyale hawaiensis
GCTTTCATTGTTTTCTAAAATACAATTTTTTCCATATGTGCTATCTTTATTTCCACCCGATTTGCACCCATAAACTATTATTTTCGTGGTAAAATTTTGAAAAGACAACGAATACAATAATGATCATAAGGAATCGGTAACTAGTTAAAGTAACATTATTCAGTTAAAATTTCAACTATATTGATGCAGTATTTTTAAACTTATTACAATATTTCAAAATGTGCTATCATTATTGCCACCACTTTGTATATATATAACGAGTTTTTTAATCTACTTGCTCGGTGGGCATGTTTCCTTTGTTTTATAAGCAGCTTGCTGGCGTTCTTGCCCCTAAGCTGGCAGTGATCTTCCAGCGTCTGATACGGTTAGGAAATTTTCCCCATTGTTGGCGTACTGGGAATATTACTCCTATTCCCAAGTGTCCAGTGTCGCTCCATGTCGCCAACTACCGGCCCATTACGCTGACGCCCATTTTATCGAAAATGTTCGAGAAAATGGTCGTTTGTAAGCTTGGTCGTTAGCTGAGGTTATGGGTTTGCCGCCTGCTGGTCAGTTTGCGTACCGAACTGGTTTGGGTTGTTGTGACACCTTGATGTCGGTGCCACACCATTTACAGCCTGCACTGGGTGGTCGGTCTGAGGCACGCCTTGTACAGGTGGACTTTAGCACGGTGTTTGACAGGGTCAACCATAGGGGTCTATTATACAAGCTTGAATCGTTTGGTGTTGGTGGTAGGGTTCTGTCAATCATTCGTGATTTTGTTTCAGAGCGAACGCAGCAGAGTGTGTCTGTTGACGGGTGTTTGGGTGCCTCAGTCGCTGTGGAGTCTGGCGTCCCTCAGGGTAGCGTGCTTGGCCCACTGTTGTTCATTCTGTATACTAATGACAATTTCTCTTCACTGGAAAACACGATGATCAACTATGCCGACGATTTCACGTTGATAGCAGTGATAGCTGCTCCCCGCATGCGTAATGCTGTCGCCCAGTCTCTGAATAGAGATTTATCACGCATTAGTGCATGGTGCTCTTCCTGGAGTATGAAGCTGAATGCCAGTAAGACCAAGTCAATGATTATCAGTCGGTCTCGGACACTTGTACGTCAGCATCCATATCTGGAGATAGATGACACTTAGCTTCAGGAGTCTAACTCCTTGGAGATTCTTGATGACGTCTTTGATGAGAAGCTTACTATTGAGCCGTATATTAGGCGACTGGTGCCACGTGCTTCCAGTTAGATTGGGCTTCTGCGTAAGGTGAATTCTGTGTTTGGTAACAGTGAGGTTGTCCACAGATGCCTTTATACTTTTTGCTGCCTGTGGCCTGTGTTGGAGTATTGCTCACCGGTCTGGGCTTCAGCTGCTGACAGTCACCTACTTCTGATGGACTGACTTGTTAGTTCGGCCAGCAGCAGGCTGTGAGCAGATAATGATCTGGTGAACCTGTCCCACAGGAGAAGGGCGGCCGAACTCTGTATGTACAATAATGAGAGGCATTGCTTGTATTCTTCTGTCCCGGCCCTCAAAGTCTCTAGGAGAACTACAAGTGCTGCAGTCGGTGCGCACTCTTTCACGTTGGAGAGTGTTAGGTGCTGAATTAATCAGTTCGGTCGGTGCGTCATACCCTGGTCTGTTAAGGTTTGGAACTCATTGCCGGCATCGGCTTTCGGTCGTGTTGGTTTGCAGGCGTTTAAGTCAGCTGTAAATGTCTTTTATTGGAGTTCGTTTAGCAACGTTTCGGGCTTCCCGATGTTGCAAAGTTCTTCAACTGGGTTATGCTTCCTGTCCGTGGGGGCTCGGGTGCGAAGTTTTAATAATAATACCGAACCAAAATACCGAAGAACCGAATCATTCGGTAGATTTTTTCGGAAATCTACAGAAATACCGAACCGAATGACCCGTTTTCATCTACCGATACCGGCGGTACATAAAAAATACCGAATCCCAGCTCTGTGGGTTACTTGCTTTGTTCAGCTCTCCGTCACGATCTTAAAGAATGGAGAGGAAAAAATCAGCTGCTGAATAGCAAGAACAGGTAGCAAGGAAATCGTTTGTGTCTCAAATTAATATAGCGGATGTTATTTCCCGAATATGCTCGAATTACTTCATATTCTGAAGCCCACTATTCCTAGAAAAGTAGCCGGATACTATTTGACGTGGTTCTTCTGGGTGAGGTAGACGAGAGGCTCGATCTTGGATGAATTTTCATTCTCGTCGTCCTTATTCTTTCGGTTTGTACTCGTAACATCTTTGGCTGAATTTCTGCACAGCAATAATTATTAAAGCTCGATCCTTGGGAAGTCGGTTCTTACTGCTGCAAAAAATTTTATCCGAATGGGGTCGCTTGCTCGTATTCACGATACGCTAGAATTTGAACATTTCGGTGGTTTCTCTGCTGCTTGACCCTCCATCATTGAAAAAATAAATTTAGCAATTTTGCTTGCAAGCTGTTTATCTCAGAATCATTGCCGTCATTTTTGAAGGCGGGTACTGTAGTTTATATAGAAACGACACCTAATTGGAGTGTTCGGTATATATTCCTTTTCTCTCTAAATTTATTACTATCTGAGGGTATCGAGCACTCGAATCGATGGCAAATACATATATTTGAAGTGTGATGGAAACCTTTGAGGTTTACTCTATCATACTTTATATGAAAGTGAGTCATACTTTAATCAAAACCTAAACATGTAGTATTATGATATATATCTTCAAAATTTCCCCTTTGGCATTTGATATCGATAAGAATTTTTGCGCAAAATGAAAGATTTTGTTCACTGTTCGCGCTATTAGGTAGTGCAGAAATAAGAAATGCGCTACATCTGCTTGCTGATTCTGCTAGGACAAGATACTCACCTTATTTACATGGGAAAATAACAAGTTCAGCAACCATAGGCAGAGAAGTCTAACAAACAGCAGGAAGGCGCAATTGCTCCTTCAATGGAGTCCCACGCACTGCTACTTAGCTACGACATTGTTATTGTGAACTGCTCGACTTGCATCCGTTGACTTCCATGCATTTGCCATGAGGAACTGAAAGCGTGATGATGCGTCAAGGTTATGGTGAAATAATTTTACCCTTTGTTGGTGACAGTGAAGGATGCGGTTTCGTTCAGTGAGTCGGCATTAATTATATTTGAGTATTGGCTTGCTGAACATTAGAAAACATAATTTAATCGGCGTATTTTATGGTTATCCTTAGGAACGAGCTAGATATGGTAATAATTGCACTTAAGGAAGAAACAATGGGTGAATAAAATTTTATTGTTGGACAACGATTTGTTTTTGTCTACAGTGTATACCTTTGAGGAACAAGCTAAAGTTCTATTTTCAATACCACTAGCAGACACTCTATCGTTTATTTTATTACTATATATAAATTTACAAAATCCACTGTAAATGGTACTTCTAGACCTTACGATTAGATTCTTTCTTGCGATACGCAGTCAAATTTACATTTTTTTTTTTTTTGCAGTGACTCAGTCTGCCCTGACTGCACAACATCACGAGGCTGTTTTGGGGACTACAAAGCCGGTAACCGCTTCAGTGCAATGCAGTTCTTGTTATTTATTCTCTTATGACAACAATGGACTGTATGACAGTAATGCAGTCTGCTCTGTCATCATGTTGATGACTGAGTCACAAAGTGGCCACACTCTATAGACCCCTGCCAATACGCTAAGTGCAGAGCCTCTTATATAAGAGGAGCTGCTGGACAGCGTACTGGGTAGTGTCACCGTATTTGCTGGAGCGTTGGAAGTTTGCTGGTAAGTCACAGAATATTGACTTAGTGTTGCCTGTTTGTTAGTGAAGCACGCTTGATTTACTGGCTCATGAGCAGCCAGTCATCTATCATAGCAAGCTCTCGTGGCCAGTTTTCTGCTATTTTAAGCATGACTGCATTTTTTTTTTTTTTTTTTTGCTGGTGCCATGGACGGAGGCGCGTATGACTGAAGACTTCGTAAAGGCAATATTGAACATCACACTGGTGACATACTGGGCACGTGGTATCATATTTTACAATTCGCATTTTGCACATGCTATTTGAGAATTTTTGTAGAACGTGTGAGCCCAGCGCTACTCCGCCGCATTTACGGTTTTCGCTGTCAAACCTGTGGAAAGTAGTTTTCCATTTTGACCTCAGCATCACAAAAATTCTCATTTAGGTGAGTTTCAGTAATTGCTTGGAAGAATTAATTTGTTTCACTTAAAATGTCTCTCAGTATCAGCTGCTTTCTGTAGTTTTTCGTGCACAGGCCTTGAATATTGACCGCATAAAATTTGCTGAATGTTTGGTTACCCATTGGTTCTTTTGGGTCATTGCAGCGTTTCAATGGTTGATTTGGCAGTTTATTTAAATTTTTACCCACATTGGGGGGGGGGGAACTCCCTGTTGTGGTGGGTGCCAAGTTGGCTGCTACAATCTTTTCCAGGTAAATTTCCATTTATAGCATCTTTTGATACACTGTGTATAAAAAATTTCTATCTACTAAATGTCCTGTTTCATATCTTGGTAGGATGCACTCGTGTCAGCTTGGTACTGTACCCTGATACTAGGGTTGTTACCATTTCTATGCAATGTTTTCTCGCGCTCTGAGACTCTCTCATTGCCTGTTGGAATGCGTATGACTTGGTCTATGCCACGCTATCCCAGCGTATGACTAAAGCCGCGTCTACACGACGATCGTTTCAGCGATCACAATCACACGAATCGACGATCAAAATCACAAACAATTTCGCCTACTTGTCCCAACGGCATCAAAAACAGAAGCCACGATCAACTCAAGGTCACTAAACGCAAATTCAGCATACCATTACTGTTAATCGATATTCCACCCTCACATTAACCGTCAGATATTTATTGTAGTTGTAGATGCTGATTGGCAGGCTAAACTTTATGTATACTGGCAAAGAGTATAGCTAAAAATTCATTCACTGGCATCCCCTCAAATGCAGAAATGCACAAGATAGAACAATAATTTCTCATATTTTATTTATCAATTTATTCAATTTCTACTGCAATTCACATCCGTTTATTCCATTAAAACGCAACTCTGGCTCCATTGTAGCTTTTACTAATGAAAAAAAAGTACAGACGTAATTTGAGGAATATGCTACAATTATTACTAATTGGAAACACTTAGTTGCCAAATGCTTCCCGCAGTACAGAAGTTCGAATCAAACATAAATAAAATTCGCTAAGCGGGCACATTTCAATAGAAAATTATGCTTTAATCACTAAATAATATTTGTAAAATAGATACATCTATTTACAGAGCGTAATATAGTTTGCAATCTTTTTGTGATCGTGATTTTTGATCGTGATTTCCAGCACTGTCGGCGATCAAAAATCACGGACTTCGAAGGCTCTCCGCGTGTGTTTGGCGATCAAAATCTCTCCACGATCACAAACTTCGACGAAAAAGATCGTCGTGTAGACGCGGCTTTACAGTTATTTCACTCCAATAATACAGTAGATTTTGTTCCAAATTTATCAGCTTACTCCCTCCATAAATTATTGGTTTTTAATTCACCTGTGTTGATACTGAACTTGTTGCTATTATTCGCTGTTTAGAATCCAGTCACCAAGCATTCTTTTCAGTTTTCGTTAAATGACAAGAGAAATCGATCATTACTTGAAAAATGTCAGTGCACTGTCACAAGAAGAAAAATGCCGGGCTCACACTCGTCCTTCTATTCTATTACTTCCTGGTAAGCAATTGAAACGTGCTGTGCTTATTGCGTACTGATTCAGTACAAATACCTAAAACTTTACTAAAAGACATTTGCAGACAAACAGCTGACATGACTGCTAATATTGCCGCAAATTTTTAGGACGTCACAAAGATTTGTATACAAGCCGCCAACAGAGCTTCGAACGCTTTGTACCTCATAGGGAAAACACGAGACTACTGCCTGAGCCAGCGGTAACACGGCTCACATTGCCAGAAGGCGACAGAATAATAATAATAATAATAACATGTATTTCTCCACAGGCGGGAGATATTCTTGGATTATTATATTACAGCTTACATTAAAAATTGTGTGTACATTAACTTGTTGGAAGTATTACAGCTATATATTCACAACCTAATCTACATTCAGACAAGTTAATACCTGCTGTAGGAGAGCCGCAAATGTTATTTCTGTTCTCAGTACCATTTTATAACTAAGAAGTCAAGTGGCACACTACCAAAAGTTACATCAAAATATTTCATTTCTCTCCATCAGTTGATCTTGACACGATGAAGTGCACTGCTTTCCTCATCGCCATGTGCGCGACACTTGCTGTCGCCATGCCGCCGCACGGGTAAGTCGTACATGCCATGTAGGTGTCATATTACTCAGGCTTCCTTAATTGATCCTCTTCATACAGGGCGGCGGTATTTTGCTACGAAGGTTTTTTTGTTCATGTGCAATACTGCAGGAAAGTAGCTTTTGTAGCGAGTGGTGCAGATAGTCCTCGATATAAGCCCCTTGTTTTAATGCAGTTTTTATGACTTAGGTTCAAAAATTTTAATTCCAGGGAGCTGTTATAAATGTACTCTTGATTTATGAGTTCCTGTATTAAATATTTGAGAGTAAAATTTGGAATTTAATTTATAAAAATTTAAAATGAGGGGCCTATATCGATGACTGTCTGTAGACTCGTGTAGTCTGGCGCAGTTAAGGAGGCATTATCGCCTATTGGTAATTAAGGCTGGAACCGAAATCCCTGACGTAAGTCAATCATTCCTTTAAGGCCAGATCTCTAAGGAACTAATGCGACGCTTACAATAATCATTAACGTTGTAAAATCATATACTAAGCAGCTTTTGAGCACCTGTCAAATTAGGAATGAGCATAACACTATGTAATTTAGTATTACTTAATTTATATGTGCATGTGCATCTAACATTAACACACGCACGTCTTTAGATTCCTGATGTAAGCCAATCACTACTGCTACAACCACCACAAACAAAATATCTTTTGACAAACACTCGGTATCTCTCATCGTAAAAAGTATCAATGAATCCTTATATATCATTAGGCTAACAATCTCAAATCGTAAATATTTTAGTGTAGTACTTTCGTCAGAATTATTTTAGATACTAGAAAGACTAATGGAGCCTGTCAGTATATTAAATAAAAAGCACGTTTTAAAAGCAGCAAAGACTAAGACCAAAGCTCATGCTACTAATTTGTTTCATTTGTCTCTTATACTCCGTTAACAGATAGCAACTTTTGTGGCGCAACGCGCCTTTTTCCCTACACCTCCTGCTCCGGCAAAGCAATTTTCCCACTCTGTGATCGCCCACGTGCGTGACCCGATTTGCCGAGCCAAACAGATTCCACCACTTCCATTATATTTCCCTTTCATATGCTCAAAACAAACAGAAGGGATTAACTTTTAGAAGCTGATAGTCGCAAACTCGAAAGCGAAACGAAAAAACAAACATGGAATTCTCTAAATAGGAGTGAAATCCCAGCAGTGTGGGAAAATCACTGAGAGCACAGCAGGGCTGAGCAAAAAAGTTACATCGCATAGACGGCGCTTGACCGAATATTGAAAATTGAGAACATACAACATTTTGGTTAGCTACCAAATGGATGGTTTGCTGATTAACCGCAATACGTTGTGCAGGAAAACACCGGAAGCTCGAGCTTGCTACAGAGCTCTGAAGCCAAAGGGAAGTAAAATGGACATGAAGGCCGTAACGGACGCCTGTATTGCTGAGCAGGACGGGCTTTATGACCTCATCGAATCCTTGAAGGGTAAGATCAAAATAAAGAATTATACTGAAATTATCATGTACCTAAATATTACAATC
Source organism: Parhyale hawaiensis (assembly GCA_001587735.2). NCBI lineage: Eukaryota > Metazoa > Arthropoda > Malacostraca > Amphipoda > Hyalidae > Parhyale > Parhyale hawaiensis. The sequence goes on from LQNS02278160.1 coordinate 14,113,038, forward strand.
ATAAACGATAGCAGCTCTATGTATAGTAATCAAGTCATTCATATATAGCAATGAAATGGAGCATTTTGTTAATAACACTGATAGCAATTCCTAATTATTATAGCCAAATACTTTATCAATACACATTTGCTTCTAAAGTGCAAGACGATATTTTTTATATACTAAAATGATATAATGCACTGTTAATTCTTTGGTTAATACCAAATCACTCAACACAGATAATTTAGTATCTAGGCTAACATATAGACGAGTTATGTGTGCTAGTTATCTGTACTAAATTCGAAGCTATCCTGTTTGGTCTTTACGTACAATCAAATGTGTTGTGTTGCTGTATTTGTTTGCATTTACGGATTATTCTGTGTTATGCTTTTACCATTTGACCCCTGTTTATCGACAAAAACATTGTTGAACCTCGTGATATTTCTAAGAGTTACAATAAGAAGTAAATTCCACAGAGATACGTCGATAACTCTTTGAGCTATAGTGTCGACAGACAGACAAACGTAACCTCCCGGTCTGAGGTAGTCATTAACCAAAGGCCACACCCTTGGCTGAACTATGTAACAGTCATGCAACCTTGGGTATACATAGCTACCTGTTGGGAATTAGCAGCATCTCGCCAAGTGTTTCGACTCATTCGTTCGCTACAACAGAGCTGGACGATACCGAAGGACCTGCAGAGGGGTCTGATGGGCCAGGCATGTGCAAGGGTCCCCGTCATCACGCGAAGCCTCCTCAACTCTTAGAAGAAAACGGCCACGCCGACAAGGCAGCTCTCCTCTGGCGGTGCATCGCCCGGGGACAAGGCCAAGTGAGTCATTGACTTTATACAATATTTTACAAGTTGGGGTTTGATACCCACATCTGACTTCCATTGTTTTGTTGTAGTATGAGGCTTAGAGCCATTCATGTTCACCAACACAACACGTTGGCTAGCTTCCATAACGGAGTAAACACATAATTAACTTTTCAATTGTTACTAAGTAATTAGTGTACCCGACCTCGGAAAAAATGTGAACAATTTGCCATGATGCCACTTCATTATTGTTGCTTGTGATTAAGGAAAGGGCGTATTACCTGTCAACTTAATTTTGAAGTAAAAAAAGTGAGCACGGCCAATAATATCATTGCTCTCCTACAAAATAGCACTATCCCTTTTCTCTTCCTGTATCCAGCTTGCACTAGTACTTGTAATTTTATAAGAAGTCAAACAGTACTACAAAAAAAAATCTATCTTCAACTGAAGCAAATCTAGAACTGTATCTCAGATAAAATCTATTGGTATATCCATCTATAAAAAATATGACAACAAAATTTTGAGAGATGTGAACACTGATCAGCGCGTGCAGTATTAAGTCGAGTGCCCGAGCACAACTTTCATCGGTGCTATCATCGTAGACCCAACTTAGTTAATCCCATTCTTTGGTCGTGACTGTGACTGAAACGAAATGTTTCAATATCAGGCTAAAAATGATGAAATAAAAGGCTTTATAAACTTATGGTCGTTCATTAATTAGTAGGCATTCGAAACCTTATAGTACCATGAGCACTTGCTAGAGGTAAACTGTAGTGGCGTCTACAATTAAACAAAAAAAAGTACAGATTAGTGACGTACAAGCTGTTGCCGTGGCCGTGGCAACGCACTTGATTGAGTTGAAGCTATGATAGTAGCGCCAGTGAAATGTTACGTGTTTGCGTCTGGCTTTACTAGCAATGAAAAAAGATATGGATATAAATATGCCGTATGGGTAATGGCCACTGACATCATCTGAAAAATGGAGAACAGAAAAAAGACTAGAGAGCTTCGTACGCAGTAACTAGACAGGAGAAGAGAAACAAGGAATATTTGAAATATGCTGCTAAGCGATCCCGAGACAACAGTGGAATTACCGGTAAGTTTGAGATGTCACTACCAACGAAGCGGACTTCGAACGTCAGAATTCTTCAGCATCTCTACATTGTAACAAAACGCAATGTGTGCCTGAATCTATCGGTTTCAGTATGTAATTCTATACATGGATAATTTTTTTTTGCAACTGTCTCCAAACTGTCCATTGACACCCAAAGTTAGATACAGAAACAGGCAGCCAATAAAAATTATTTAGTGGTGAGTACGAATTATTATCTTTCCAGTTCCCTTTGGCTCTAATTAATCTCTATGTGCAACTGGGTAGCCTTTTCATTATTTTTCGTTACGTCGGATACTTTTGACGCTGAGCGTCGTTCGAATTTCTTTCTTTGCACCAATTTCCCAGTTTGCCGCTGTTGCCGTGGTTAATAACCAGCACTGTATGTGTTGTTCATATTTTGAACGCTGCATGATAGCAAAATTTCTGTCTTGATATTAACGGCTGAAGCCTGAATCCTAACAATAGTTATTGTTTTGATCTTGTCTATAGCCCAGACAGTTCTTTATTTTCATACTCGCAATTAACTGCCTTAAAACAATTCATTTTCTCGGTAATTACTTACCGGACGGGAAATATGATGGTGCTGTTATGTCGAAATGCAATTGTTTGTCTCCAACTCTTACGATTATTGACTGGACGAGCAGGTGCCATATGCATATCCCATAGCATAATCAGTACCACAAGCAAAAGAACATCGAAGAAACATCAGTAAAATACGGCGCAATCCCTTAGACCATTGGGCACTCTAGCTGTATCGTACCAGAATACGCACTGTGTGTTTATTCCTGTTTGATACGTAGTGTTTTATCAGAATAGTCCTTATATAAGCAGTGAACGGGAGAGTAAAGATACAAATACACAACAAAATAAATATATGAATGAATCTTCAAATATAGAAGCTTATAGTTATGCCAATCTTAACCCTACGCGGCAGATTGTTTATAGTCGTATTACCAAATAATACAAATGACTTTGTTCTGTGAATCTATACAACTACTGTAGGCATAGTTGCATGCAGCTGATCTAGCGCCAAGAGTAGGGATTTTTGGCTGCCTCTAGCAAGGCCTTCAAGATTTTGGTAGCGTTGTCGCTGCAGATACTTTGGAGTTTCTGCCGCATTCTGCGCACTTCGTCACCTCTCTTCATGTAGCATGATTAGGTTCTGGATTTTTAATTTATTTAGCCAAGCTTTCGATGCTCTAAGCGAAAGTTACTTTCAATTTTTTCAATTACGCATAACAATGCAAGGACTAAAAGTTTCTTGCCTTGAACAAGACTTGGCTTAGGAAATTTCAAAATATCGAGAAGGTATTGAATAGCCTAAGTTCATAGAACCATGCAGGATGTCCAGCGTTTAGTATTTCCGTTGAAGATTTAAGTTTGTCTATATATTTGTTTCTTGACTTGTTTGTTTGTCTGTCCACCCAATTGGTGGTCGAAGGAGTTGAGCAATGTTCATAATTTTTTGTTGGAAGTTTGGTGGGTTGGCCTAGATGTGACTCAGGCCAAAAAACTAATCCTAACTGGCCATCAAAAATGACGGCATTGAATTTTTTCCATCGCGGTGAATTTTTCTCCACCGTGGCAGATCATCTTACGCCACGAGGAGTTTACTTTTTCCCATGTTATTATTGATGATCTACTCTCTGGGATTGTGGCTGTGCCCTAACCGCGTTCATCAAAAATGACTTCGTTGGATTTGCCCCTACCGCGGGTGATGGTCTTACGCAACGAGGCGTTCTAATTTTCCTACGTTATTATTGAGAGATCTGAGCGGAGTGCGCTGCCCTAGCCTTGTTGAACAAAGCATCCATATGAGAAACTAGAATTAGCTGGCCATCAAAATTTCTTCGTTGAATTTGTCCCCACCGCTGGTGATGGTCTTACGCCTCGAGGCGTTCTAGTTTTGTAATAAGATGCTTAATAAGATGACTGTGTGAGAGGGGTCTGTTTGTACCGCCTCCGTTCTCTTATGACACAGGACGATAATGCTCAGCATAAAAGAGAGTGAAACTAAGACAGATAGTACAAAGCAGTCCCATAGTTACTGTTCATGGTCTTTGGGTAATAAGCTGTGCCCTCAATGAGTTCATGCGAGAGAAAAGCGTGAGGAAGCGAGCTCAGTACACTTACTCCAAGGAAATGAGGTGCAAACTATTGCCCTCGTACTTATGTATTCTGTCGAATTTTCTCCCTGTTTGCTTACACTAACTGATATTGCTTGCATCTCATAAGCTCAACGAAGATGGTAGCTTCAATATCGACGACTTCAAAGCAGATATTTTGGACAAAGTTGCTGGGAAGGACATCGCCGCCAACACCCAACTTGGGCTCGACAACTGCTCTACGGAGCATCTCAGCTCCTTCATGGTACGTGCATACATATCTTCTTTTCAACCTTGTGAATAGTAATTATTTGCGTTATGATAATTTGATAATACCAGCAGAGCACGCAGGTACTGTGCGCTTGTTTTTCTTTCATACAAACCAGCAAGCAGTCATAACAATGTCTTCAATCCTTCATTTTACCTCCCATTGAACTCGAATACTTTGTTATTAGGCCTAGCAGAAAAATAGAGAAGATTTATGTGAACCAAGCTAATATAGACAATAATCCCTTGCAGGTGCATGACTATATGATGTGCATCATGAGCTACTGTGCAACCGGCGCAGCTCCTACGGAATAGAATGAAGCAGCAACAATGTCTCTCTACTTATATTTAATTGGTACCTAATTTTGCAAGTTCTTTCTTTTCACGAATATAGAGCGTCTTCTCCTGTCTCTTTTTTGTTGCCTTTTTTTCTTTTTTGCTTTCTCGTAGTAGTACTTCTTCAATGTTGAAAATTTTTCAGTAAAATTGGAATTCACACTGAAAGCGATCTTCATTTGAAGTCCCTCATGCCCTCTAGCTCACAAGGTGACTTTTTTATTTATTCCAATGAGTTTTACTGTGCAAGGTTTTTCATTTTTAAGCTTTCGACTACAAATTAAAGTTGAGTACCGGGTGGTGCTATTACACCCTGGCGAAACCTGAACCTCAATCCAAAATAATGAATTAAGCGCTTAAAAATTAAACTTCACAGAAGTTAAGACTCACCGGATTAAACAATATTGCTCTACTGTATGTGGTTGACTGGTACACGCACTGTCCTGTATCGTCTAATTTTCAATGACCAGGTAACTATCAAGTACCTTGAATATTGCAGGTAGAGCAGCGGCTCTAATACTGCCCAGCAACAACTGTGTTCTGAAGCTCGAACAACCCAATACAGGCAGAGTAACTGAACAATAACTTTGCCCAGAAAAATAACTCTGGAGAGATCGTTATAATTTTACCCAGAATTTATAGGATACCTGCACTTGTCTACGTAAACTTCCCCTCATAGAATTTTCCAAACATGGCTTGCCAAATATATTATAACGTTAACTCTTTGTTTGATGCAGGTCACCCCAGTTACCATCATAGAAAAGAAACTCGTTGCTATGTTATCAGAGGCTTCATATGTACTCAATACAGTCAGCTTCATAACACAGTAGCTAAATGCCAACGCTTAAACTCTCTGTCCGGTATCCATTTTGTAATATCATGATCAGTGACAAGAAAGCAATGAGTTCCATTCGCTGATTGTGACTATGGTGACCTCTCTGAAGCACATGGTTACTTGAAATACTAGTCCAAACTAAGAATATTTTAATCCGAAATACGGCAATGCATTTCTGGGCATCTGTATTCAATTACTAAATTGCGACTCGGAGCCAGCGAACACGTGCACTATTTCAAGGTTTACTGCATCATGCAGGTATCATAGCTTCTAGTGCAAACTTCCAAAATTTGTCCCAAAATATCTACTGGTAGCGGAAAGTGTTGACATTTTATTTTGTTAGTCCATTGTCGTACAAAAAAAAAACATGGAGCTTACAGAGGATAGGAAATCTTCATTGTTCTCCTCATCTTACGCTCGATTGCTGCATGTCACTTAACGTGAAAAACGCTTCAAAAATAAAAAATCTGTAGCTCCATGCGTAGAGTAGAGGGATATTTGCAACAGCAATGATAAAATAGTAAAACAGTGTCCTATAGTCAATTTCATTCGGACATAGTGTGGCGTCTCATTTATAGGACGGTAATCTTGAATGATTGGAGATGCAGTAAGTTGTGGCGTAGCCAGGATTGATTGCATGTCTGGGGCACTGCTTGTCCCATTGGCACTATCCCAATTCTTCACGTTTAAAGTTTGGTGGAAACTATAATAGGGGTGCACTACAGAGCTACTGATCGTTATGACTAAAAAAATTTGCTAAAAAGCTGCACTCCTTCAATGCTATGAAAAAGTTTTCCGGTGCATTGCGCCTGTTTACAAATAACACCATAAACCATTCATAATAGAAATTACTATCTGTTTGCTGCGAACTGTAACAACTGTCGTCAGACGGTTGTAAACTGAGTTATCTTATATTGATGTTGCCGTTACTTTAAGATATAATTAGAGACGCTGTTACCACCACTGCAACATGTCACGCGCATAAGCATAGGCTACAAAAGACTGTACATCACACTTTCGCCAACAGGATCAATGAAACTCAAAAAATCTGCCTTGAATATATTTTTTATTTAGTGGAGGCTAGCAAATTTTTGTTCGTGGAATGACGCATAATTAGTTTTAGTCTAGAAGCCGAGAGATATATATATATATACCAGCATTTAGAGCGCAACCGATGATGAAAGATATCAAACTACTGCATGTAGTCTGACAAAGAGGTATAAGAATTATCTGTAACAGTGCATTACTTTAAATATGAGTGTTGCTTTATTAAGAGCGGCAACAGCATAGAAATAGAATGATTATATGATCGACATTTGAACACGAGGTGACAAACCTGACAAACTATTTATTTCAGTACCCCAAAATTCAACGACAAGCGAACAAATAAGGATTTGTACTTCAATAATTTGCTACCTCCTAGCGTAAGGAAAATAAGCGTAAGCAACACAAACGAGCAGCAGCTAGAAAACTCAAGTTGATAATGAACTCATAACGAACGACTTAATTAATCTAATTTCGTGATTCGGCCGGAATGTTCTGAATGCTTTCAGCAGCGAGTCTTTGACCATTTTATTGCAGCTTTGGTAAAACTCGTAAGTCGGTGCTACTGTGACAGCGTTATTTCGTAAGCAAATAATAAAAACGAGTCTATAACTTGTGTTTATTAGAATGAAATCAACACAGCAGCAAGTAGTACATTTTGTACAGAAAATTAGAGAGGTAGGCGCTTGCGGCCCTGCCACGGGGGTAAAGAGGCCGAAGGTATGCGGCCATTTGTTACTTCCGTGGCCATGTCGCAAACGTCCGCCTCTGTGCGATTTGCTGCCTTTGAGCTAGCAAACGTCACGGAAATGGAAATTTTGTATTGTTTTAAGGGAAACCAAATGCATCAACAAAAAAAAATTTTGAGATTAGATTAGATAGGTGGCAGTAGACGAACCAATAGGCCCATTCCCAAAGAGACACCGGAACTTACACCCCGGCCCTCTGTGAGCTATTGCCATTATGTTGGTAGGATATAGAGGACAGGAGAAAAGAGATAAGAGGGGGGGGGAAGAGTCCCTGCCAAGGAGACGATCATGAATGCACGCAAGCACGATCAAGAGCCGCTGACATGCGGAGCTTAGAGAAGTCAAACTGTGTAGTTGGAGCGGGAGAGAGAAGAAGACGGATTAAGGTGGCCTCGGAAGCTTTGGCCGTTAAGAGTTTGCGACTCCTCGAGGAGGAGTTTTTAGCTGTGGAAGATGTCTCTCCCAATGTATGTCAAGATGATTGTTAAACGCGTTGACTGACTCCGCACTAACAACATCGGAAGGGTGTCTATTCCAAATGCTGTTTATGAAATACGGAGAGAACTGCACCAATCAGAATACTTCTGAAACCAGCGCGTTGTTTGGACAATATTTGTATATTTTACAGCCGGTTTGAACTCCGTGCTTGTGTCTTATTTGCGACTGAATAAACCGGAAGTGAAGCTCAAGTGACTGCAATAATATTAGAGTGTCTATTATGAGCTTCTAGAACCTCATAGCATGAGCAATTTTTTTGGGACCGAAAGGGTTAACGCTAAATTGTACGCACAGCCACCTCTTGAACTGTTGTACCAAGCAACTCAACCGCAATGAGAGCAATTTTCAGGGCTATGAGATTTAGTTACGTGTACAAGAATTATCTTTAACTATTTAGTGCCGCAGATTATCTTCGTTGGTTCCCACAACATGTGTTTAGGTGAAGCATTAGTTGCATTAACTAGAGATTGCTCTCTATGGTATATTTACGTGTAAGACTCTTTTAAGAAGACATCACGTCACCCGGGAGACCTCACTGGAACTGAATATTGATCTAGTGAAGATAAACACCTACAGCATACCCAAAACTCAAAACTTCGAGACTGAGAAAGATATTGGAAGTTCAGTCAGTCCACAATGTAAAAATATCAAGTTTGAAAAACGCTGCGAACTTTCCAGACCACACGAGAGCAACTTATCTAAGTTAACTAAGGCTATTCAAATAATCTAGACAAAATTAAAACAAACGCTACACGTCACATGCAAAAACATAATAATAATAAAACCCACAAAGGAATTTGTGTGAATAATGTTATGCACTACACCAATGGGGATCTTCCCGTAACAGATGGTTTTTGGACAAAAAAGCGTCTCAAATTTGTTTACAAAATCAACGTCAGTTGCTTCGCTTTGCCCAACACAGTGAACAGTGAGCACGATGTCAGGGATTTTCGTAGCGAAAATGGAAAAAAAAGCATCTGACTTTCACTGATAAGCTCTGTTTGTACTCTTTTAACTTCCTGTTTGAGATGTTACGGAAAGACCTAATTATCGTGTATTGTTCCAAGGAGTTGGAGGTGCTCTGTTCATATATGTTTAAACTATACTCAGCTTCATTAAAAAAATGCCCCATTGCCATTAAGTTCACTGCTAAACTTACAGACTAATGTAAATACATAGTAAAACAAATACACAGTACAGAGATATTTAACAGCGCATAAAGATGAAAAACAAGGGGATGTGATATTGCATCGGTACGCCCGTCAAACATGTTGCGTAGACTAGAACGACCTTCTTCGATCAGTGTTTGCTGTTCAATATAACTGCATAAAACTTATAAGACCATGTGCTATGGTTAGTAAAAGTTACATTAGAGTGTAGTACAATACGAACATAGATGAATGTTACGAGTGAGTTCATAATAAGTTAGGAGGATGACTAATACATTAGCAAAAAGAAAGCGGTCCCGTGGCCTGCCTACTTCAACTACTGTATGTGTTAGGTTAGGTCTCACGCTATTTGCAATAGATTAAGTAGAGCAGCTAAAAATTGGTTGGGATAGATTCATTTAACTTCAATTGATGCTCTAACTAACTGTTGGACATTCATATTATATACGTGAATTCAGGTAGGCCTGATATTGCACTGTACCAATAGAGCTACATGATAACAAGAAGCCCACGTGTCCAGGGTGATTCATACGCAGAAGTCCCAGACAGCAGACCTCCTCGTCCATAAACACACACACAAAGTTGGACTCATGGTAAAGCCAATTTCCGCAACAGGACCGCTGAGTCCATCAGCACAAGCAGTAAAGCTTTCTTCGGAATGCCACTTTGAATCCCAATCGGGCTCGAGATTATGCCCTAGTGCAGTCGACTTGCAATACCACGAGATGTTAAAACAATAATAACTAGAACCATATTTGTAATATAGAAACTGTTATGCAACTTGGAGAGTAAAATAATCCCGCAAAAATATTTTTGAACTTTTCTAAACCTTTTCATTTAGCTCTGACGAAAGCTGCTAAATCGGGTGAAGCTAAGCCGCTAAACTGGCCTTAATTGCACTGAATTTCCCACAGGATAATTGGTATAACGACAATGAATTGCACTGGTATTAATAGTGACCCGATTATCCTTGACACTGCCAGAAGCTCTATTTTACAGAGAAGGATTGAGCTTTCGGTCTTCTCAAGAGCAATCAATTCGTGGTCGACGCCTGAAACTCGATTCAAAGTGATAAAACCAAAACCCCTGCCTGAAGTCCCGCACAAGTCAAGCGTTGTAAGCCTTGCTTATCTCCACTTCACCTTGCTAATCGGTGTCGCCTCGCCTCTAAACGCGAGTTGAAATTGAAAATATAGTCGCACCATCTGAGTCAGTCGAACGCGCTCGAGGAGAATTGAAACTAGATTAAGATTTTAAATGCGTCTAAGTAACTAACAAGCAGCAATACACCGTATTGTGCACATACATGCATCGTGAGATTACGGCCCCGTGAAGGAGTCTAAAGGTACTCACTGTATGTGAACACCAATATTCAGTTTATTGAACCTGTTGTTATTGGTGCTGATGTGACGAAAATAATTGGTCTGAAGTTGTCGCTCTAAGCCACATGAGCTGCATACACAGCAAGTATTTCCTTACGATTAGATTAGAAGCTAGAAAAATGACAAACGTCGCTTCAACTAAATTGAAGACCCCATAATAGTCTAGACGCTTGAAGGGTGTTTGTGTACATTTCTCTTTCACGGCTCTACCTTGTATTTTCCTATTCCATATGATGAAGACCTTAAAAAAAAGTTGGGTAGAACTTTCGAAACTGGTACCTAGATTTATGAGGGGGGCATGGGGGGCCCAAAATTATCAATTGTGTACCGATTGTTTTGAAACTTGCTCAGCAGATGTATTTTTTAAAAAAAGAAATATATTTTGTTCCTACAACTTTATTTAGGTATTAATTTTTTTGAAGTAATGGGGTTTATATATTAATACCTATGAATATAATGGAAATTTCAAACGAATAGAACTCAATAAGTTTTCATGCTAAAATAAAAACAATGACAGTTTTGAAATCCTTGAAACATTCCTAACAAAATTATAGAGCTGGATTCTTCATTTTTACCCTCATAATGATTTTTTATGACAGCTGGAATCTTCTTTTTCTATTTCATTGCGATCGCTAACAAAAATATGTATAGGGAAAAAAATAATTAAGGAAATCGGTTTTGAGCTGCGATAAAAAAATATTATGAGGGCAACAATGGATAATTTAGCTCTATGGTTTTGTTAGGAATGTTTCAAGGATTCCAAAACTGTCATTATTTTTATTCTAACAAGAAAACTCATTGAGTTATATTCGTTTGAAATTTCCAATATATTTATGTATAAACCCCATCATCTCAACAACTAAGGCCTAAATCAAAAAAGTAGTGGGAACAAAATATGTTTCTGTTTTTTTTTCAAAAATACATGCTGAGCAAGTTTCAGAACGATCAGTCCACAATTGATAATTTTGGGCCCCCCCCCCCCCCCCCCCCCCTCAAAAATGTACCAGTTGCGAAAGTTCTACCCGACTCTTTATTAATGCTCTCATCGTATGGAATAGGAAACTACATGGNNNNCATGCCTCCTAAAAAGTGTACCAGTTGCAAAAGTTCTACCCAACTTGTTTTTAATGTCCTCATCATATGGAATAGGAAAATACATGGTAGTGCCGTGAAAGAGAAATGTACACAGACACCCCTCCATAGTCTGGACAATAACTAAAGAACAGAAAATGGCAAACGCTTCTTAACGTTAATTAAAAAACAAAAATCATCCAAAAAGTAAACTAGAAACCAATATAACACATCAATGCTTTAACTCACAAGCTGGAGCTAAAACGAATAAACTCTCTAACTGATAAAAATAAGACCAAGAAACGCAGCAATAAAATAGCACATTAAGTAAGTAGCAGAAAGCGAGAACATACACAGGAAAATTCCACAAATATTGATCAACAATGTAGTGGAACAACTCAAAGACATGACACCATTTTACGAACAGCCATTATGTACGGCAATAATAACGCTGGCTATCATTTTTACCACACTCGATAGGGGAACCTTCTTTCAGGTATAGTTCTGTGTTACGCAGGGGCAGCTTCTCTTTATTAATACACAAGTATGTAACACATGAAGTAGGAGTAGATATACTTTGAAGCTCCTGCTTCAGGATATGTCATAATATCTTTAATACACTATGTGTATCGCCACCATCAGTTCATTCGAAGTACCCTCTTATTGTTTGTTTTCACTAATTCTTGGGGCCACTAACGCCATAGATAGACAGATGTAAGCTATATAGTATGTACGTACTCTACTAACATACCAGTTCCCGCAGGGTGCGCCTCGTGTAAATTTGCAAGCATAAGGTACTAATTTATAATTTGTATTCATAAATTAAATTATCGGAAGTACAGTACAAACAGCGTACTCAAAAATTTGCGTTTTGAAGTAGAAGTAGAAATTATCCTGAGAGGAATAAAGACTCTGTACAGTCCTAAAGATTGTGCTCAGAAGTTCACTGGGTCACGGAGAAAACTTGGCCTCATAAATTTAGCAGCGGCTTATACGACCGGGAGTCAATGTACTGAGCCTCATACAAATACCTGAGAAAAATTCAAACAAAAATGACCCTCGTGCACTGTTTAGGACCAAGTCACTAGGTTCGAACACCCTTTATTCGGTTTTGACAGGTAATGAAATTTACAGAGCTCATGAATTTCTAGAAAATTGACAGCCAGTCATCAAGATCTTCATCTGAAAGACGTCTCCATTTGAAATTACTGCGTCTGCTCCAGATTCCAGGTGAAGATGCGCCTTTCTAGTGGGAATGCTCTAAAACTGCCCAATACTCTAGTTTCTCCAATTTCTAGAAATTCTTCAGTTCTCTCACTTCAAAAACCTACTAAAATCAAAGAGAAGTGTTGTACCTTACAGACTTGGTTCTTCAGCGTATAAAGAGCGGTAGTACACTGGGGCCATTTTGTATTTATTTATCTCACAGATATCTGTATGAGGCTCGGTAATTTTCGTTCTCTCCCCGTAAAGGTGTGCGCAATCGTTGAAGTAACCGTCGTGGCAATGTCTGAATTGAGCCTATGTTTCTTGCTATTCAGGAATAAACTAATTTATTTTGTTTGCTCAAACGCCTCGATACAAGACATGGCCAATTTTGCAGAGCTGCTTCTACTGGTCAGTAAATGAGCTTTTGTTGCTGATAAATCACTTGATGATTATTTTTGCCTGACAGATGGATATCCTAAGCATAGGTACTTCTTTCGAAGAGTTATGACACTGAACACGCACAGTAGCGCTACTGCCAAAAGTATTTAATTTTTAAAGCGCTGCGCACTATACGCTTCGCAGTACTTGGATCAACTCCATTACTTCTCTCATACTAAATGTTTAATATATAGTTACAAATCGTACAATCACTTACAATGTTTCGTCCATATTACATTTGGAATTATGGACAGACTGATGCACTGCTCTTGACAAAGAATAGAAGATTCTAAACGTAATATTTTAGGGTAAGCCCAGGTTAGCAAGAGCAGCAAGACCCTTCCGGACCAAAGATTCTATGGAAGTGTAAAGTGATTAGAAATTTGATAGTTGTAAACGAACTTCAGGCTATAAGTTTAGGAAGTCATCTGTTTTGCAGCGCAGAATTATGCAGGACTGAATTATTTGTTATATCCCATCAAATGATATGGCACAAATGTTTCCTATGAAGATAGCGAAGAAACGATGTTTGGCGACAGCGAGAGTCCTGCAGAATGCAATGAAGTGCTGGAAAATTATCCGGAATTTCGCATTCGTTGCCTCAAGTTTTTCATTTTGTTGCTGTTGGCGATATAATCCGGAAGTTCCACACCAACTGTAAGAGAAAAAGGCTATAAATGACCAGTGAGGAATAATAAGTACTGTATTGATGTGAGTAAAGATTCTTATTAATAGAATTTCACGCCAGGACATCAAGGAACGGAAATAACCCGATTGGAGCACCAATCAACATCAATAGCTCTAGGCGCTGCAAAGAAGAATCCCTGAAAAAGCAATTCACGGCCGTCTTGAACGCCTACAGACCGACACGACTGAACACGAATCTGGGCAACGAATTTCATACAAGTACTGCTCTGGATATGAAACAACAACCGAACTGACGAGTTTGACACCTAACAGTCTCCAAGGTTAAGGGATAGGCTACGGACGCAGCTCGTGTGTTGCTTTCAAAGATCCTAGGTGCAGGAAGGCAGGGAAGTTACCAATGGCCTTCATAACTGAATATCTTGTGAGTCTCCCAGATTATCCTTAGCTCACAGCCAACTGGCTGAGCCGACAAGTTTGTGAAGCAAATGAACATAACCAGCTGCAGCCGAACCTCAGACATGAGAACAAAAAGCATATGATAGGGTGAATCACTGGACGCTTTTCAAAAAGCTGTTAGACAAAGGGGCCCCTCGGCCTATTGTTGGCTTACTGAAATTCTGGTACAGGAATCAAGAGTGCAGTGTGCGCTGGGGTAAG
>LQNS02278160.1:14128172-14146025 GCA_001587735.2 Parhyale hawaiensis
ATATCTCTGTCTTCCTACTGTACTATTTCCTTTTGATTGCTCGAGGTACGGTAGGACTATATGTGAGCCTGTTGGTATACTGGGGTCTGAGCTCTGCGTGCAACTTGTATTATTCTTATTGTTACAAGCCCCTAGGCCAGGCCAGCTAAAATGAAATGCTGTGTCTCAATCATATTGTACAAGGATAATCTGTTAAAGTCTCTGTTCCAATGCAGTCAAGAGTTCTTTCTCTCTCTCCTGTCTGAAATTGAGCTGCACAATGGTATTCCTGTCTGCAGGTGTAGGCTGAGTGTATCTATTTATTCTCATTGTACGTGACCACCAATATTGGTGACTGGGCCTAATTACTAGGCTGAATTTTTTCTACTTTGGTTGTACTTGTAAGCTTGTAAGCATATTTTGTGAACCCATTGTGTTCTTAATAAAAGCTAATTATTATTATTATTATTAATACTCTAACAAAGGGAGCAAGAACTCATAAAAGCATTTCCGGACTACTTCATTACCAAACACAGCATGAACCAAATGCAAGATCACAACCTCACCGGAAGCACGTGAGACCAGGCGCATAATATGCGCCTCAAATGTTAGCTTCTCTTTCCAGAAGACACCGAGTATCTCAGGAGAGCGTTGAGTCCTGCAGATCCGTGTTAGCTAACTCAAGCAGAGAATGAGAAGGTCTCAGAGTACGAGACCAACTATCGATCATAGACTTAGTGCTGTCTGTGGTCAGTTTCATACTCCAGGAGCAGCACCATGCGTTCATCCGAGACAAGTATCTGTTTAAGGACTAGGCAACATTTTCAAGCAAGCAAGAGGCCATAATCGCCGCTACAAGGGGGACTACCGGCATGATTGGCCTTAGTGTTCTCCAAACAGGATAAAATATCGCTAGTGTACATTACAATTAACGAGGGGACTAAGACGTTATACTGAGGAACACCCGAAACCACCCTGACATATGCATTCAAGCAATGTAACGGCCGACTGACCCGCGCTGCATGCGCTCAAAAATAAAATCTCGAATGATTCAGAACACTTTTTCTTCCACACCAAAAGATTACAATTTGTACTATAGTCTTGAACGGTTGATCCAATTGAACGCGGCACTAAAGTCTCACTAAACAAAGCGCGCTTCAGAACTGCGATATAGCGTCCATTAGACGTAGCGGGACACAGACAACACAGCGGCATATCCATCCAAGATGTACTACGGTGGGCAGCACTCATTAACAATTAAAGTAAACTACATATAAAAAGTTCAAAACCCGTATATTGAAACACAGAACGCACATAATCTGACAAATAAATTCGTAGATCTCGCATAGTGAAAATGAGAAAGAGTAAATTGTCAATTATTTGCTATCTAGTTAAAAAGATAACCGCGTTTGTTGTCTGCCATGATATCTAACAGGAGTTGATGAGCAAAGAGTACATTTCACTTACAAATTTCTATTATACACTCATAATGATGTTGATAAAAAGAGTAAGAAGGTTCACTGTAATTCGCAGGTCTTCGAACATTATTGAAAAACTAAGTAATATTGTCATTTATCAGCACCTAAGCCCATCCATTAACGGAATACGTGAACAATGACGATGGCATACGCCGTACTAAGTTCTGCCAATGTAATTATTAGCCTCGTATACACGCAGCAAGATGCTGGACTTTACATTATGTCCTTACCGGGCTTAAACGACAAAGATGAAAACCTATAAAAATAAATAATAGTTTTAGTTTTTACTGAGAGTTAAATCCTAAGTTCAGTGCTCTGGATTAAGCAGTAACACTAACAGCATTTGAGCCCAGGTATGCTGTGTTTTCGGTGGAAACTATGGGTTTGAGTTAGAATTTATTTTAAAGAGATAATTCATTTAAGTAAAAAATCCTATTTCAAAAGTATTAATGTACAAAGTAAGCTATCGGGTGTATTACACCAACAAACAAATATTCATTGTTCCGTAAAAATGATAGCAGTCATAATATTCTTAAACAAAGGCGTGCAGACATGGACATGAAGGAGAGGTTATCCAAAGTGGCCGATTTGTAAGGGCATAATTTGAGGATATGAACTATATCAAATTCCTTACTTTATATTTAGTCGAATAAAGTGTTCACTATGCTTTTTATCTGTCTTTTCGTACCGAAAATATCTTCCTTTCCCATCAGAGTTCATATCATTCAGTATATAGAAGCCTTATACCTAAATCTAGTTCACATATGTAGGTACAAACAGTTGGCTCGGCAATCGCCAGTCTTGAGCCGTTCCTTTACAGAATACCTTGCACCAGAAATTATTTTGAAGCTCTGCTATGAACTTCACTGATACTTTGCATTGTACAAAAGAAAACAACACTGCTCACTTACGGATACGCTTAGCTGGCAGTGGATGGTACCGCGCGAGCTGGGAGGCATCGTAGGGTGGTGAGGTTGCCAGGACCGCAGCGTTGGGCAGTAGTCTGCGAACATCAGGCCATGTTAATTGACGGACCTTTCCAGCTCATGTCTTAACTGTACTCCATCGCAGGGACTATAGTTGTTGCAACTGTACTCTTACTTTTTATATATATTTATCGATATTATACATGCTTTCTATGCTGAATATTTATACGTATACAGTATGTTAAATATGTGCAGGTAGGCACACCTGTGATCCTGTTACTGCAATACCACGGTGTTCTCAATAATGAAGATATTAAGGTGGGATCACATGATGATCAAATGAATGAGTTTTCTACAGCTAAGTGTCCGAATGTTTTGTTGCGCCCTCGTAATCATAGCATTAAGCTTACCTAAGAAAAAAGTGCTATACTATAAGCCATCAAGTCAATATGCTCAGTAAGTGTCATGAGGAAAGTTTCGAGCATCTCTCCAAACTTAAAGAGATGTATCACTTGAATTTTTTTACGTTTTCGCGTTGTTTCAATGGACACAGTAAAGCATTCGGACGCTGTGATGCGGCAGCTCTTGCTCAAAGGCGTACATAGCTTGGGCTTTTAGCACCCGATGGCAGAGCAGATTTAAGCGCCCTCTTTTTCTAACCTCTTCACCCACAATCGTGCGAACACATAAAAATTGTGCGTTCGATATGCCTCACTGAATCGTAATCTGAATTTAAATTATCAATTACTGCATTTTGTGCGACTTAAATGGACACAGTAACGCATCGGACTCGGAGAAGAAAAAACTGGTTCTTTTAACTATCTTGTGTCACCACCTTTAGTGATATTTTTGTAATTATTATTTTATCTGAACAAAAGGTCAGATTCCTAAGTGGTAATAAACCATTTTCAACTAGCGTACCTGCAATTTTAGAGGAGACCTTAATGAGTGTAATATTTCCCAATGCGTAATTGAATAAATATACCATTCTGCTGACAACAGTGAACGAGCCGTGTAATAAGTTTTCACTGCTCGGGTGGATCTCAGAGACCGCTTTCCATCAGATAGAGCCATTTCTAAATGAAATGTAAGTAATGAGGACGGTGAAAAGTTACTGGGAACTTTCACGCGGTAGCATACGCAGACCTCAATTACAAATAGCACCGCTGCAATCTGGGTTTTGAATATCAATGGGAATCCCAAACAAGCGATAATTACGAGTGTATTAGCAACTAGGGCACTCGGAGAACGGATACCTCCTCCACACAAAGCAATGTCAACAAAAAAGCCAAACAAGTCCTGAAACAAGGATTTCCTTTTATAATCAGCAAATTTGTTAATTTGGGCTTCTTAGCAATGATAACACTTCCTGTAATTTTCTAGAAGATCCAAGTTGTTTTCTGTCAAAAACTAAGACAAACATATCGAAAAATTCACAAACGAACCAACCGATCATTGCCAAAATTTGACTGTGTTTTTTAGAACTTTGAACAATTCTTGCAACTTTTATGAACATCCGTCCGTAACTTTTTGAGTTATGTTTTGAAAACAGAGATGGAGACAAACAAGCAGAGGGAGTGGCAAATCATCGCAATGACTAGATCTGCTGCTCTCTGTAACATTCACAACAATTCCTAGTAAATTTCATGTAGATCCGTTAAAAACTGTTTGAGATAGGTTACCAAAAAATAGGCAAACAAATAAATAATCAAACGAACGGTTGACTTGATTTACAATAAAACCCAGTAACTTCCATTAAGATTCGTCTATAACTTTATAAGTTATCTTGTTGATAGACGGGCAGATAGGTAGATAGACAAACAAACAGACCAACTCCGAAAAAAACATAACCTCCTTCGCCGAGCTGCAAATAGCATCCGGCATCTAGCTATGACGTCACAGGAGCCGACCATGATATGCACAAGGCCACGAACTCAGCTGGCTGAACTTAATATTTGAATGTAATGTAAGATCTGATAACAGTGTCTCAAAGAGCGATAGAGAAGTAATGATTGATATGGTTACCGCTATGTAAGTAACATGAAACTGACAGTTCAGGTACGGATACTTGGGAGTCAGTAACTGCACCACAGTTTAGCTGTGTTTGAAAAGTTCACCACGGTATCCTGTCGTGTAGTAGTCATAGTCGTAGCAATCGCCTTCCAGACGATGAGAATCATTGACACCGAATGCCGTTTGTTCGTGTTGCGTAATCTTCCGTTAAAAGTGAAGATGCGTGTCATCGCTACTGGCTGCAGTAAGGCCTTTGGCAGTATATCGGCATGTATTTGTTCTAGGAATACAAGAGACAGTATACTGACAGTCGTAACATAGTTTATGTAACTTAAGTTCTGTAAGCTCAAGAAAAAGATGCAATTCCTTCGTTACTGTTTTGTTTGTCTGTGGAATGAAGTTCTGTGGGTGAGTAGAATATTCGCTAGCTAATTATTCCAACGAAGTGTCAAAATGAAAAAAAAAAAAACATTTGAAGTAGGCACTAATGATCGACTGGTGAATAATTATCAACACCATAATTAGAAATAGCTGTAAGTTGAAGTGTATCGTCATTACGCTTCTATTTAGCTCCTTGCTCCGTAAATAAGTTTGAAGTGAGAGGGTAAGTACATCGCAAATAGAGACAGAAAAAAATATTCGAGACATCTATTCAGTACTTTATCTAGGACATGGAGAAGATGCAAAATTTCTGTAACAAAGATTGTCAGTGCGCCGTAAAGATTCTCTTGGCTCCAATGATGTCACAGGCCGCTGCCCGCATCTCCACCCCCTCACCACCAATTCTGTTTGTCCTTCTCTGGCTGACCCGTTCGTGCT
Source organism: Parhyale hawaiensis (assembly GCA_001587735.2). Classification (NCBI taxonomy): domain Eukaryota; kingdom Metazoa; phylum Arthropoda; class Malacostraca; order Amphipoda; family Hyalidae; genus Parhyale; species Parhyale hawaiensis. The sequence goes on from LQNS02278160.1 coordinate 14,133,388, forward strand.
CTATACCATAGATACAATCTACTTAATATTACATAAAAGAGGAGTTGTTTACATGCCGTGGCACAATACTACAGAATTTTAAAAAAAATGGACCCTTGCAAACATGAAAATTGATGTCTACAAGCATTTTTGCAATTCAAAGTATCGGAAACGAACTTCCATTTGATTTCTATAATTACCCACCGGACGCAACTCTGTTTAAAAGTTGCAGCGGACTGTATTGGAGAGATTGATCAGCAATCGCCTTGTCGGTGATTATTTACGGTTTTCCAAAACTTTTCTTATCAAGAACAATCATAATTACATCGACGAATTACCGTCATGGAATCTGCTGTATATAACTGCAATTAAGTCATTTTTGAAAATCAAAGTGCATTAGTTAGCTCCAACTATATTAGCAATATGCAATCCGGACCTACCTTTCATTAGAACGTGTTAAGAAGTATTGTCTACCTTAGGGCGAGTATGACTATGTACTTATAATTAAGTTTAATTCTGTTTTCGAATTACTGTCATTATTATTCTTATAAAATAGTAATTATCGTTATTCATATCATTATATTACTTGGTATTATTATTATTATCATCATTACTGTATATGAAAATGACAGGGCACAGAAGGGTATCACAAACGATACACGTAATCTCCACTGAGAAATGACTTGAGAATAGGCACTAGCTTAGCATATGCTTCACCACATATAGTGCTCCATATTTACATTTGCAGGCATAAATTCCTCTTCAAGGGACTTATGACGGTACCTAATGTTGCATTATACCGTACTACAGAAACTGGGTATGAAAATCTCTTGTAGATTGCGATAATTTAATGTTCGAGACGAAATAGCTGCCTGAGGAAGAAAATGAGCGTTGACATCTACTGCATTTATAATAAACGTAGTTCCATAATCTTGTAGATTACGATAATTTAATGTTCGAGACGAAATAGCTGCCTGAGGAAGAAAATGAGCGTTGACATCTACTGTATTTATAATAAACGTTGTTTCATAATACGATACCTTCTCAACCTGGGGAGCTTTTGCAAGGTAGCCGTCACAGAGCGTTGGTAATTTTTTTCATTTACATCGAAGAGGTCGCCGTTGGTAGCGCAGTACGTATAGAACTTTCGAAACAAGCTCCCGCATGGAGTTAGGCTTCCGTTTACTTCTAAATTCTTCCGGAAATTTTTTATTCTTTTTTATCTTCGGTGCACTTCCTTTATCGTACGGAAAATGATCCTTTCGTGTTTTTTTTTTTTTCTTCCATTGCACAAATTCACTTGACATGAAGTATCCTGCGCACAACATTGTAGACCATAGCACTGAGCAAGGGTTCTCTGCGGCCTCTTTCATTGTTATTATTTTCACTCACGACACGGCCTTTTCAGTTCCGTGTAACAATTTAGCAAATCAGAGTCGGGACCCATAATTTTACTGTTCGACTTCGCAGGCCCCGCTGTCTTTCGTCTTAGTTTGACGACACTTGAATGATGCTTCATCTAACTTATAGCAGCTTCCACCTCCTGGTCCACGCTGACCAGCATTATATAAATGCGCTGCTTTTAGTTCTGACGTAAATGATATCCCTTTTTAGAAGCAGGCTGACGAATAAGTGCCTGCTTCAGCTCAGAATACTGACGTTTCAAGCAAAAACTTTACTGGTGTTGTGGAGAGCCGCTTCAGGTAAGGAATTGCGTTCAATATGTCGACTTCATCGAAGTGTTTCATTTCAAAAGGCTCGTAAGTCCATTTCTTATAGTGTACTAGTCGTATATGCAGAACTATGAATCTTATAAAAAAAAACACTAACAACGTCTCTCAGTTTTCTTGCGTTGCAGTCTAACTTCGTTGTAAGGTACACTCAGTATTACAATATAAACTCTTCCCCATGTACACACAAGTTCCTCGGAATACCAGTTCTGTGTTTCCGACGGATGGTTCATATACACGGGATTTGCACAAGCGTTTCATCGTACAAATAAAAAATAACCTTCTTTCGTATTCTTTCCTGCCATTGTTGGCCTTTTTTTTTTTTAAATTATAGGGATTCAAGTGCAATGACGAACAGGGCTCCTTATTTATTTTAGGCATTGCGTGAATATTAACTTCCTGTAATGCTCTCTAACCTGCTAAGGCTATCCACAGCAGTTGCTTCAAATGACGCTTCTCTGCGTCATCGCATATTGCACTCCGCAAGATTCTTCAGTTCAGTTCCGATATAAGCGACAGTACAATATGAGCATCGGTTTACACGTAGGGGTTACCGATATAAACCACGTTTTTTATTTTTATTCAGTAAATTTTGACACACAGCATTCTAGCAATGCAAAAGGCGTTTAGTATATTGAACCCACTGTGATGATAACTTGCTTAGTACAAGCTGACTGATGAGCTGTGTGATTAATATTCTCTTCAGGGGCACTCCCACAACATTGCTCTATGCTTCGAAAGTTTCAAAAGTTTTACTAGCCTGTTTTACTAGTATCTACCCAAAGTCCACAACAGACATAATATATTCTGCATTATACTTTTCAGAAAAGAAGAAATTGTCAATTTCCTTTCGGTCAGCAGCATTTTCTAGTGAGGCCCCTCTTTATAAATGGCTCCTCACATTAAAAAATCAATATCGCCACGAAGCCCATATCTCTGTATCCTAAACCCATATCACTGTATTGTACCTGCCTCAGAAGTCGGCTTTTCATCATCTCTCCCATTTTTTATGACGTAACTTCTTGCAATATTTTATTTAAATAAAAATCATATCGTGTGGGATTTACGCTTTCAGGTGACTCGTCTCTTTCTGTTTCATTCTTATCATATTTAGTTTAAATTAGTTTACTTCTCTTAGGGTGTTCAGCTAGGCTTTGACAAGCAGGGGGTTTTCTCATCAAGCGCGCTTACGAAATCTCCTTAATAAAATTGTTGTTTGCTACCACGAGTAGATAATACTAAGCATAGTTGATGCCTTTCCTTATAAGGACAGTTCTCCCGGATCTTAATGATCTGGCTCATCGTGCATGAACAAGAACTCAAGACCTACGCTGTATATCCGTAAATTGTGAGCCTTTATCCTAGACAATTGAATGCCGGAGTCTCTTGGTCTTTTCTATCCGGTGAAAGGTATCATTTTGTTCAATAAATTGTGAGCACAACAGCTTGAACCTCTATGAACAATTGCTGATGAAATTCATTTACAGTTATTGTCAATCGTTAACGACTGTGAGTCAATCAAAAATCTCAGATACACTTATCGGTAGCACCTGGAATATTATCATCCTTTGTTTGCTTCTAACGAATTACGATAGTGTCCTTTATTGTACCAGCAGACGGATCTCTTTTAAACTCAAGCAATTTACATACATGTACTCGGTTTCGGACACACTTGCTCATTCTCATTCGGCTTGAAAACAGAAGTTCCCACAGCTGACTGACTTCAGACTATTTATTCCTAAACGCGTTGAATTCGACTTAGCAAGACGGATAGAAGTTCCCGTCTTCGTTAAGACTTCGTGTAGAACGCATTATTTTTGCACCAAAGTTTACTACTTTTGCTTTTATTTGAAACGTTTTAAATAGCCACATGAAACACATTAGCCCAGGAACAAGAGGCGCATCATATTATCATATTTCCTTCGCTGAAACGCATGTTGCATACAAAAGAGAGCCTTCTTTCTTACTATAATACAAACAAAGGCACGATGACATAAATACTAGAAGGCATGCATATACTGTTTTCGTATATACTTTTTTGAGTGGCCTTTTATTTCATCCCCATAAAGTTCTACTAGTAAATACGAATATGTTGTATTAACACATAGCCGCATTATACGTCTCCTATGAATACGCTGTTACCACGGGGCAGAAAATTTACAGTATGCTTCAATCATGTTCACACGGAACTCTTAAGTCAACAGTTATACAGCGTAGCCTAAGTAAAGTGCCACTATAACCACATATGAGGTAAAAGATGTCTAGCGTTCTTGTGCAATGATATTCCCCGTAATGTACAAAAGCTCTTGATTCGTCATATATTTTTTCATGTCTCGAACTTTCAGCTGAACCGACCATAGGAAATTAATGATCTTCCTCGTAATGACCTCGCTCCTTGCAAACAGTGCACCATCCGGGGGAGTTACGCGAACTCCATTCCGAGTAGTACTCAACGTCATCTTGAATCCCGAGGTAGTACTTGCTGGTAGAACCGTTGTTTCGACCGCGGCCAGTTCCTCTGGCCCTAAAAATTCCTCGATTGCCAGTTGCGGCAGGTCGTCTGCTCCTGAAACTTCCTCGTCTTTTGGCTGGGAACGATCCGCCTCTACTGAAAGTAGTCGAGAAGGGTGGGTCTCTTGCGAATCTATCCGCGTTAGTTGGTGAGGCTGATCTTGCACCCCTTCTGAACGAGCGAGGCTGCCCATTGAAAAAGTTTTTGTGTCTCACGGCAGAGTGTGGAGGCCAAGCATAGTACACTCGACGTCCTCGAGGGAAGTAGTTTCTTTCGTACTGGAAACCTCCGCGTTCTCCTCGTGCATAGGTTACCTCATGCTGAAGTTCTCGACGTTCTCTGGGTGAGTCGCCCCACTCGATTTGAAAACTGCGCTCGATAGTTGAGCGGTTTGGCCCATTTTGGAAATCCAAACCGCCATTGCGTTCTGGTCGCGCAGTCGAGATGCTGCGTCCTCTGGCAGCACGAGATCGAGATTCCCTTTGCTGATGCGGACGGCTTCCATGATATGCGTTCACACGGTTTTCAAGACCTCGACGTGCGAAAAATTTTCTTTCATCCGTTTGAGGAATTTCGAAATGTTCTTCTTCGTCCGAAGCGCTGGTAAAGCTGGGGCAATCTTTTTTCTCTTCCCTAGCTCTATTGCCATGCTCTGCTCTTTGAACCGTGGATGTCTGACAGTGGTAGTAATGTTCCGGAAAAGAATCGGGGCAATTGGCAATGTTGAAGCACAGGTCACTAATTGGATCATCTGTCCTCCTCTTTTTCAGGCTAGCCTCAAACATTGCTTCTGTAAAAGCCAAGCTTAGAGAGAAATGAGCCAAAAATTCATAAAGAACACTTTCCAAATTAAGAGATCCGCTAGAAGCAGCAGTAGGGATTTCAGTAACGTAGGCCTGCACGACCGGCTTCACGGAACGTCTAATGGCACCAAGGTTAGCCAGAACTTCCATTTCCTTGGGTACAACACAAGTGATGACTTTCTGCAGAAGGCGACAGGCCTCTACAAATAATGGAGAGCTTGATGCAACTTTAGACTTTGAAGGAGCTTTCGAAGCCATTTGTGCAAAGTTCCCCAGTGTCTCTTCCTTCTATTTGGTGAAGATTGTAGTACTGCACACTAACTTTTTATTGCGTTGTAGTGGGCTCTGCAAGCACAAAGCCTTAACGATTGAGAAGTACTATGACAACAATGAGAAAAGCTTCATTTAACAGTAGGCTAATGTTGGTTGTTAATATTGCACTAAAAACAAAATCATCTGCAAAGCAAAAGAAGAGGCAGCTTCAAAAAGTGCGCATTTAATTTATTCACAACGCATGAATAATAGCGGCTCATTCCAGACAGCACTCAGCTGGCGAAATATTCAACTGAAAAAATACTAAACACACACCCCGTGCAATATTCATTGCAATACAGTGACACCAGCTGAGCAGCGAACAAACTGAGGGTTCCTTCCCTCTCGGAAAATTAAATGCATTTATCCAATGATTGCAGTCGTGGGATCAGATAAGATCGAATGATCGTCTGGAACATTCCACATGAGGTGCTCGTTCCACTGCAACAGGTAACAAATAACAATAATAACTAGGGGCAGAAATGTTTGCTTGAGTATGGGCAGGTATCACTACTGTGAGTGCCTGTAGTCGAGCAGCAGGGACTTTGATCGCCGACTTGGGTAGAGATGATCTCTTCTGATTAGCTTCAGCTTACCGTGAAATTCAATCTTGAACATTTGATTCGCAAGTTTGATCGAGTATCAGGCGGTAATAGCCAAATGATTACTCTTAAGACCGCCGAAACTAAATCCTACTCTACTGCATTTATGTATTGTTGGTTTCAAGAGAAATCGATTTGCAAGTACCTCTTAAACCTTCTTCTCAAAGCGAGGACGCCGTACAACATGTCGTGTGGCATCATTCCTATGAGAGAGGCAAAATAATTTCTGCGAAAAAAGGTTAACTTAATTCGAATGGTGAAACAAACGGTCAGCTTTAAAGTCCAGGACAAGTTGAAGCCACAGCCTCTGAGCCACTCGTAATCCAAACCGTGGTTCGAGCACGCCCCTATAGCATGGCAGCCATACATATCTTGCTAGAATTTTATATGGAAGAATAAAAGTGTCCGGTAACTAAATATGTCGCTTTACGTCTGCTAAAATACTGTGGATGACAAAATCGGCTACTAAGCGGTTGCCCACTTCGACAAACGCGGTGACTTAATGTGAAATGAGGCTCTGTAGTCATTAAGGTTTTCTGCCCTTCTGCACCTAGTAGTAAATCAAAAGGTGGCACCCACCGTACAGTGAAACTAGAATTTCCTCATTATCATCCCTAAAATTTAATCATTTTTTACTTTTACCATGTCATGAATATCCGTTCATTGTCGTTTAAGTTATGTTACTGGCAAACTTTTTGATAAACATTAGGCAAACACACAAACGAACTAAAACGATTCGTGGCGTCAGACTATCACCCGCGGTGGGAGCAAATTTCATCGCCATAATTTATGATGGCCAGCTAATCCTAGTTTTTTGGCATGGGTCACATCGAGGGCAACCCACCAAACTCCCAGCAAAAAATTTTGAACATTGGTCAACTCTTTTGACCATTTTTTGTGTGGGCACACTAAAAAATATGTATATGCTTGGATCTTCAACGAAAACAGTATCACCTCTCTCACTCCGTTCGCGGGTGATAACAAAAAGACCATAACTAAAATTTGTTTAGTTGTGTCTTTTAAGATTTCTGACAATTACTGCAAGTTGCTTAAAGATTATCTTATAACTTTTAGGTTAATGTTGCTGAGAAAGATAAAATCAAACAGAGAGACAAACACCGAAAAAACAAATCATCACAAAAATTTTGATATTTGCTCTTTGAAACACCCCCAACAATTCCTGAAATTTTCAAATAGATCCGTCTATAACTTTTTGAATTATATGGTGGCAGATAAACATGCAAACAGCCAAACTCGACAGAATCCTAACCTCCTTGGTGGAGGTAATTATAACGTGAGAATAAAGGTCATCCCCTCTCCTTGACCAAGAAAGCTATTTATATGATGGAAGCAAAGTTAATTCTCAAAACATGGTTCAGAACAGCTCGACCTATATACTCTCCTTTCTATCTAGGATACGTCTATGACTTGTAGGTATCAACTAATTGTAGTTTCTTCCTACCATTCTGCAAATATATAATCAGAAATATTATATTTCGATGGCAGTTTGGGCAGTTTTGTAAGAAAATGTTTCTGCTTTCTGAAATAAAATCAGTAGTAGCTCTGATCGCTAATTACTTGATGGGAGCAGCAGATCTTTCCTCTCTATTTTAATAGGATCTTGACAATAAGCATCAACAGAAAGTGGTGCAGATGAATGTTCATTGCCGTAATTTTAAACGGTAGTTTCACTAACTAAAACGAGACAAGAGAACCTCTGACAACTTCCGTTAAACTGGCAAAAATCTCCAGGAGCATTCAGCAGGCCCCACCGTGATCCTAGACAAATTTATGAAAGTAAGATATGAACTACGACTGTATGAAAATGGTTGGTGAGCACATATTTTGCATTGGAAAATTCGATTTGCAAGATCGTGCGTCCATATTTACGTACAGGAAAACAAGGACTACATATAGAGCGAAACAAACTCATTGTGTGTTCTTAATCACCAAACTAAAGACACGTATGAATATTGCTTCTATTATTGTTACCGAATTGTGATTAAAATAAGTTAATTTTCTTCTGTTTCCTTGCACGAAACTTCATGGACACAAACAAAAAAAACGAACAATTTTACTTAAGCCATTAGATTAAATTGCGAAGGAGAAGTTGACGTTATAATTATCAACTTTCTAAGTTCTTGTCCATAAACGAAATAAAACATCGCTATGAATGAATTCTTTCAGTACAGAGTTAGTAATGCCTGAAAATAGAGGATTCTCTTGATCGACTCTCGAACATTGACCTATGTCACTAACTACACATATACGGGGCAATGAAGTTATCCAAAGGAAATACATCTGGGAGAAATAGACATTCGTAAACATGTCTGAAATGTATTTTAATAGTCTCCCGACAAATGTTGCCCAGAAAAATTATTCTAATTGCCAGGTTTTTTGTATTATTTTATCATAACCATAGGGAGTAAATTGAGATTAGTTAAATTACGATGACGCAATATTAAGCGAATTAAGCAGATACATTTCCCTTCGAATGACTGTATATACATATATAGGTAAATGAGCTATTTCATTTATAGCTTAGAAACATGAAAATTACACAAAAACAAACTTTACAGGTCACATGACCTACATATTTAATATTAAAAATGCAGGAACTCGAGAGACACACTGAGAGCGCATACCTCCTCGAAGCAAGTCAGGATTAACGAATAAAGGTCATGAAACCAGGATTACCTTTTTATTGACACCGAAATTAGGTTATTTGTGCCTATTGTCCTCAATAACAGCTCCCGTAATTTTCTTGAAGATCCGTTGTTAACTTTCAGTTATGTTCAGGCAAACATAGGGTCAAACAAACAAATGGACAACCCGATCAAAACCAAAATTTGGTTAATTGCGCATTTTAACATTTCTAGCAATACCCGCAACTTTCATGAAGATCTATTCATAACTTTTTGAATTATATCCAGACACTCAGACGAACTTATAATCAAACACCCAAACCCTCGTTATCACCAAAATTTGATCATTTCTACCTTTTAACATTTAGGACAATTTTGGGCAATCTAATGAAGATCCGATCATAAATTTGTGGGTTAAGTTACCGACAAGCTTACAAATAAACATGGAGACGAACAGACAAACATTTTGCCACCAGTAAAACTACATAGAAATATAAACTAATAAATTGTTGAACGGATCTTCATCAAAAGTTCACTATCTGTTCCTCGTCACATCCCTAACATTTCCTATTTATTTCATTAAGTTCTGCCCATAACTTTGTAAGTCATCATTACGACAGACCAACACCCACACTCGACAAAAATATTTCTTCCCTGGCTGAGGTAATTAGAGGATTATAATATATATAGCACAAGCCACACCCTCTGGAAGTTATGTATTAATATTTTTAAAAAATTGTAGAGATACACCAATGTTAGTGCATGAAATCGTATTTCTACCGCTGTATAAGCAGTTGTGAATTAAAAAATATGCTGCTTCATACTATAGGCAATTTTGACGGTGTTAACCCCTATGTTGATTTAAAATATATGTGAAGCGGTATAACCGACATTATCGTGCCATGCTGGCAGCGTGACAAACAAACACAATAAGATTCAAAGTTCTAAAACCGTATATCACCCGTCGGCATCACCCGTAGTGAGGCCAACATACGGTACGAAATTCAAAGTTTTCAAATATACTATGCGTGCCTATTTAGTTAGCACATTATTATACGTCGAGACAGCTCGGAATGACTCAAGTCCGTATTAAAGAAAGCGGTTGAACTGCACACAGAAGTAGACTGAACTTTACAGGAGCAACAAACAGCACTGCGATGTTGACCCCACGGCGGCATGCTTATATGCATCTTATCGGCAGAGGAAGCTGGTAACTTTAGGCCAAATATAGCATAGTGTTGTCAGGTGGGCTATGCTAAGCAGCCAATGTCTGCTGCTGCTGCACATAGCGAACTTTCCAGTGTATGCTCTCCAAATACTTAGCAAACAAGCATTCTTGTGTTGAGAAGAAATAAAGGCAAATATAGTTATTTCGTACTATATACATTACATATATACAGATCTTAAAGCAAATAGTGATAATTTGTTTTCAGCTAAATTATTTGATTAAATTAACCAAAAGAGTTCTCTATTTGCTTTGCTGATAGAATTTTGCGTCTAATATAAATCCTGAACGATGTGACAGTTGAACCTATAAGTTATAATACAAAATTTAATACTGGAGCTCTCTGAGAGCGCATACCTCCGCCAAGCGAGGCAACGGTAGCAAAAAATTCAAATTGGCTCTGAAACCATAATTTTCTTATATAAACTCCAAAATCTAGTCATTTGTGCCTTTTGATAGTAATAACAGCAATTTTCTTGCAGATCCGTTCATAACTTTTTGAGTTATACTGCTAACAAACGTTATAGCAAACATGAGTCAAACATGCAAACGAACAAACCGATCTGCACCAAAATTAAATCAATAATGTCTTTTAACATTACTAACAACCCCTATAAATTTCATAGAGATCCAATCGATATTTTTTGAGTTATTGTGCTAACAAGCATAACAGTAAAAACAGTGACAAACGAACAAACATACAAACGAATCATTACCAAAATTTGGTCATCCACTCTCTGTTATATACTTAACAACTCATTTTAATTTCATAAAAATTCATTCATAACTTTTTGAGCTATGGCATTGAGAAAAATGAGGCGGACAATCAAACAAACGGATAACCATATCTTCACCAAAAGTTGATCATCTGTTTCTCTTAACATATCTAACAATCTCTGTAAATTTCGTTCAAATCGGTTCATAACTTTCTGAGTTATCTTGGTGAGAGACAGACAAATAGACAAAGAGACAGACACGACGAAAACATAACCTCCTTGGCGGAGGTAAATATAGTGAAAGTGAAATATCGGACTGCTGCTGCTCTAGGGTTAAAGATTTGGAATCGGTATTTTATAAGCGGTGAATGTCGTCATAAAGGTAATAATAATATTGTAAGGTAAACCCTGACTTGATGTAGAATTAGAGATATTTTTACTTTGTTCGTGTAAATTCTATATTACCAATGCATGTATTTATATGAAATAATAGCTTTTTGTGAATCCATTTTTTTTTGCTCCAAGTGTATAAATTTCGTTGAAGTTCTTGCGATAAACTTATATCATGGAGCACACGCGCCCAAAATGTAAGAAGAGTAATGGCACGTACATTTTTCAATAAGAAAGCTCTTAAATTAATACTTTGTTAGTTATAGATACTGTGATGACATCGGAGTAGCAAAGTTTGCTAATAAATTCGAAGTTGTAATTGGCATACAAAACGTTACTAAAATGTTTACTTGTTTTACATCAATTTGCAAAGTTAATATGAGTAGAAATTGAATTAGAAATCTTATCATATAATTCAAACAAGTGCAGATGTTTTCAATGTTTAGTTGTCGAAATTACAGCAATATATTTTGTGCCCCAATTTTTGTCGTTTAATACCCTAAGCTGTGGCCATAAGTTCATAGTGATAAACCGTATGCAGACGATAATATTATGTAGAATGTATGCGCCATAGAATAATCGAGCTTTCCATATTTCACAATTTATTTATTGGTTGGCATGGGATATAACAGTGTTTCATATCGAAATATTTAAGTCTGAATTTCATTTGAAAATGTTTTTGTACAGAATCATTGTTGATATGATCGATTTGAGAAAAACCTTTCACGACGTCGTGTATCCATGGTAGTAAAATATAGGTGAATCGCAAAACACGCGTACATTGTAGTATGCGACAAAACAAAGTTGTGGATGTCTCCGCTGACAAACATGTTTTGTTGTCATTACATGGGCAAAACCCAGCACAGCTGATAGTGTTTTTCAACCTTTAAGAGATAAAACATCCGGCCTTGATAAAACTATCGCTTTCTTTTGTCGTTTCATTCTTAGACACAACCCATGTTGGTAAAACCTTCTACATGACAGCTTCACGTGATCAAAGCATGTCTTTTGGCAGTTAAGGTAAAGTCAACTACCTTGACCGCACGCCCCTACTGGGCAACCCACATGCACCAATTCGTGTTGCAGATATAGGCAGGCCAACTACTCCAGAGGAGTGAGCGGCTGCAGTCGAGTGCAGCTCGTCAAGAAGGACAACGTCATCAACAAAAGCTCTTCTGGGACAACCTGTGTCCCCTGGCCCTTCTCATTTCTAGGTAGGGACAGTCACTCCGCACTACCATGCAGACATCAAAGACTGACCAAGCACGTCAAGCGCCGTAAGAGTTTGCCTGCCTAGTTAGTGACCTTCAGTGCGGCTGATACCGGCACGTTCTTAAGCCTGCAATTACTGGGAGTATTCATACTTAATTGGACATCAAATAAACGCGCTGTAGCAATATGCGTTAGATTAAATTAGATTAGATAGGCGGCAGTAGCCGAACCAAAAGGCCCATTCCCAAAGAGACACTGGGACTTACACCCCGGCCCTCTGTGAGCTATTGCCATTATGTTAGTAGGATGTAGAGGACTTGGGAATGAGAGGAGAAAAAATAGAAGATGAAAGAGAAAAAAGATAGGAGAAATAAAAAAAGGGGGGAGAAGAAACTACGCCAAAGCGATGGTCATGAATGCCCGCAAGCATGATCGATGGCCGCTGATATGCGGAGCTTAAATATATAGATGGAGCGGAAGTGAGACGAAGTCAGCTTAAAATGGCCTGGGAA
>LQNS02278160.1:14185554-14195844 GCA_001587735.2 Parhyale hawaiensis
ACTGACCAGTGGCTACAAATAATATATATGTGTGTGTGTGTGCGTTACAACGAACAAGCTGAACCCAGCGTACTGCTTCGGCAATAAGCGAGATGAATCAGCAGTTTCAGAAAAGGGATAATTTAAGTCAGAATGTTTTGCATAGATGGGGTAGGTTATGCCATGGTAATTAGGGTTGAGGATGGATAGCGATAGCCTAGGTTAGATTAGGTACGGCTAGGCTGAGTTATGTTAAGTTAGAGAGTAGGAGCTGAGAACATAACCTGTGTAATACCTCAGAAAGAAAACGTTGTAAACTTCTATAGTTCTGCACGCATCTCTTTAACATCACTCTCCATTGAACTTATAGAACCTGGCCTAGTGTAACATAGCTTAAAACAAGCCTATCCATTTAATGTATGAGTGATACAATTCACTTATTGGCTAGGCATTGAGCGTAATATGCTTGGTGACATTTACTCCCTATAACATGTACGTAAAATACACAGAGACTCAATATAAACTGCCAACACACGAGTAATTTTCACATGTTGCTCACATTTAAACGAAGTTCAAGTACATCACACACCAAAATTGATGCCTATTAGTTATTAGAATAAACTTCACGGCACGTAAATTGTGAATCTACATAGAGTGCAACACCATCGCAAACCATCACCCTTCGCCCCTCCCACTATGGACGATGACCTGCCACGCCATTGGCTGCCGTGAGACTGTACTTGCTGAAAGGTTCAGGAAAAAAATTGCCTCCGGGCAGTCTGCCGAAGGCGTAGAGGGCGAAGAAATTTAGCTCTTCGTCTCCATGGCGGAACACCACCTGAAGATTTGGTGTTCTCCTCGCGGTCCTCCCCGTAGGATGCCACGGTCATCCATCTGACTTTTCGCCGCATGGTGATGTCGGGCTCGGTGTGGCCCCGCGTGGATAAGAGCAGATGTCTCAATGCACTTTGCTCCCACTGAGGCACCGATGCACAACACCACTACTTAGTGCTAGTGACAATTGCCCCAACATGATAAATTTTAAGTATGTGTCCAGGAGAATTACTTATAATAATAAAAACCGAGCTTATACGTATAATATGAACTATGACAGTTCTTTTGCAAAACCCCAATAGCGTATGTCTTGCATTTGAACCTCATTTGAAGATGAATGAAAGCCCCTCCTGAGCCATAATAAGTGCAAGTATTGTCTTTGCTGCCCAGCAGGAATTCGTCAGCCAAGCACTTAGCAGCAGTAGACGCCTGCGGTCACTTGCAATGCAACTGCAAGAAAGAGTCAAGAAGGCCGCAAGCCTCTTTTTTTTTCTTTTTTTTTAGCTCGTGTGGCTCGACCGCAAGTGGCCGTAGCTGGACACAGATAACAGCAAACAGATGCAAGTGACCACAACGGATGGGCGCCATTGGCCGCACTTCCGTTGCTTCTTCTCCGCTCCGCTAATAATAACTCCTTGAAATAAGGCCAACTCAGTGTTTGCTTATCAATCAAAAAATGGCCCTGCAAACGTTTCAGAAATAAATAACAACACATTTCTTTCCGTTTGTGAAAACAGAAGTGATCTAATGTTCACTTATTCAGTACTTGCAATCTTCTTCCAGTATCATAACGTTATGAATGTAATTGATTGCATTCATAGATTGCATGAGAAGATATATATATATATATATATACACTCCTGAGTTTGGTGAAATACTTCCTTGAAGTTTCTTCAGGCAATAACGGCCCGTAGGGGAGAGGAGCACCACAGCAGTCAGCACTGCAGCACCGCGTAGTTCATGGTAGTGCACTCTATATTACCCGAAACTTTCAATGCAGTAATTGTTTTTACTTTCAGTTTTTAAAGAATCAAAAATAAGCAATTATGGTAACAAATCTAATAATATGAAGGAAAATGCCTAATATCGCGGTTCCCTCCATCCCCATGAGACGTCACCGGTAGTGAACCCCATGTTTGTCAATATCACTCCAATCACTCTAAAATTACATGCTCCAAAGAATGAATACCCAGTCTCTCGCCCGCAGAGGGTTTCCATTGGTTGGTCTCTGCCATAACTCCGGCACTGTCGCATGGCAATCGCATGCAACGGATATGCAATCTACGTCTGATCCACAAGGGACCTTAACCCAATCACTTTCCCTTGCTCCCGCATCTTGAGGTAACAGCTTACGCCGACGCAGCTTGCAGCCTTGTCGTGATTTCAATTACACTCATTAAGCCATTTGCTCTCGGCAGCAAAATGTTCAAAGTTGCTGCTAGCTGTAGTAATGTTTTAGGTCAAGTGCCTTCCAAAACTACCTATGACTTTTTTGGGGGGGTTGGTTCATCTTGAAGCAGAGAGGGCCCTATAAAAATTTTCATTTTGTACTCGATAAACAAATATTGAATCTCAAACTCACAATTTTTAATGTATAATAATCTAAGATGGTGCCGCTCAGACAAGAAATTAAATAGTTCTCTGCTATTTACTTGTCATCGCCATATAATCAGACGCTTATAATAGAACAAAGTGAAGTAGGATTCCAAGCTCAAGAAGTAACTATGGGGAGAACATTACATTAGACAATTCTCTATACCTTAGTAAGCGTTCATACAATGTACCTCTCCCATACTTCCTATGAGGCTGCAGAATCATTATTTGCTTTCAAACAGCAACTAGTCGACGATGTTTCGACTAGGTTTCTTTTGGCAACAACCTATTGCGCAAGCTTGTTGGCTCTACAAAGTTTTCAGTCCTTGTTCCTAACGTCATACGCACCAATGCACTGCCAGCGCAAAGATATTCACAGCTGCTCTACATCAGCAGAGTTCCTCATATACATATTAATTGAATGATTAACTGCCTCGAAACAGTGCCGGTTTAGCGGTAATGTGTGCATCTAGAGGAGTATTCGCAAGCCACACTAGCAGAGCTCGGTGTCTACGTATCTTAAATGTATCCGAAGTTCCTAAGAGCTCTGACAAATCAGCTTTTTTATCTTTGGATCAATGATTTCTGCAGTCCAGGAATAGCTAGATGTTTCTAAAATATTTTGAAAAATTCCCTGACACTCCAGTATCTAGCCTTTTTATATAAGCTTCATTACTACACGCATATTATCAGTGGGCTAGATGCAATTAATATTTAAGTTAAACAGTTGCTTCAAACTAGATACAATGCTAATTATCAAGTCAATACAAATGTTTTTACCGATTTATAAGAAGAAAATTTTAAATTATTTAAATTTACATTATGCCTATTCTTATAGCTTAAATACGACATTATGAGTGATTTATAACTTTTTCTTTCAGATTATTAAAGCACCATTCATATATTTCAGCAATATATGGGTTCCGATGTGCTGTCTCAAAATAACCTGCTATGTGCTTGTTGTGGTGAATCTTTGCAGTCTCGACTCCTTCAGACACCATTTTCCAGTAGGTTTGTCGCAGGTGATGAGAAGCGGATGCTCTACCATAACGCTAAACTCCGGCATCGTGGATAAATCGAGGAGAAAGACCAGTTCAGCATCCGAGAGCGGGACTGCATCCCAAAAAGATCACGGTGAGCATGTTGGCGGAATATTGAAGGGATCATTCACTACGAACTTTTAGACAGCATTCAAACCATTTCTATCAATCTTTACAGAGATCAACTTCGTCGTTTGAAAGCTGCTTTGATCTAAAGGCCACCTTCTATAGTCAACAAAAAGGAAGTGATCTTCCATCAAGATAATGCTCGTTCACACGCACACAGCGGTACCGACCAAAGTAAAGTAAAGGTAAAGTCAACTTTGACTGTGCCCTTCCCTGGGAAACCCACATGTACTGGTTCGTACTGCAGATATAGGCCAACTGGCCCCAGAGGAGTTAGCAGATCCGCAGTCAACCACGGGTCGCTAAGAACTATGGCGCCGAAACGGAAGGTTCAACGACTCGAGCCCCCCACTCTCCCATTCCTGGTCAAGCAGGTGCCCCCGCCCATCTTCCACATACCAAACAATTGCCGACTCAGCGCGCCTGACGCGACAAAGATCCCATGACGGGCTTTTGCTTGAACTCGGCACCTCGAGCACATCAGTCAGGCACCCATGGCGTGTTGCTGTTGTGGGTATAGGAGAATTTGGTTGAGAAGTTTCGCCCCATCCAGCATGTTCATATTTTCATATTCTCCTGACCAGCTGCCGCAAATTATCACTTATTTCGAGAATTACACAACCATTTAGATGGCCTAAGGTTGACATAACGAAAAGAGATTGAAAACGAGCAAAATTCGTATTTCACATCAAAATCTAAAGAATTTTACAAGCGAAGCATTTACAGGCTCGTTGACCGAATGGAATCAAGTTATTGAGAACAAAAGACTTTATTCCTATGAATAAAATTTTTCAAAACGCAGTTTTTCATTCTCAATAGAAGCTTTTATCCGCAAAATCTTTTGCACCGACCTGATATCATGCAGTTCTTGCTTGTGTCGGGTTCCACTGTCAACCCAGACTCTTTTTTAGTCGGTCTTATCGTTAGAAAATTTAGTGACCTCGAGAACATAATTTAAAGTTCAGTAATGAACTCGATGACGAGGCGTGTAAGCAGAATCACCTGGTCTCCCTGCCACATGCTGGGTCACTGCAAACTTTGACTTCATTAATGTAAGGCGCATTATCTCTAAGGCATCGCCTGCAAACTTTGGCGTCACGAAAATCTGAAAATTTAAAGAATAGAGATAAAAGGTGATGAGCAAATATAAACAAAGCAGCGACAATAGTAGGAAGTGAGTTAGATTCATTTTATAGTGAAGTGGTTGTATCGTAAAAATAATTTGCTATCTTGTTTCTTGTGTTGTTTGCTAGCGTTATAGGTTAGAAATTTCAAGTTTTCTTCTAAGTTATGATTAGGATTAGCATCATTTACCCGTGCCTCAGATGTTCCTTGATCGTTAAATATTATGGAAAAAACCACAGCGCTTTCGTTGTCTTCACTGAGGAGGATAGGCAAATGCAGGGCAGAAACTTATTAGAAGTGCCTTCCTTTCATCTGCGACGTCATGTCTTCCTTGTTTACAAGGCACTCTACCATTTATTTACAATGAAAGCCAAGAATAGTTCAACATTCATTCTTATAACGGATCAGTTCATTAATATTTCCCTCGATAAAGTACCTTTAAAAACCTGGATGCAGGAAAAGTTTAAATGCATTGATTGCATTTTCTGACATCACATTGTGTCACATTTGAAGTAAACATACGCCTAAGTGCGGAGGATGTCAATAAAGTACAAACTTCATACTTTTCTCTTTGTATACAGTTAATAAGAACTTTTATCACTAACATAGTAGACTACCAACATTGGTATCTGTATTGAGAGTGCATCCAGATAATTGAAATTTCTTCTTTTTACAATTTGCTCCTGCACTAACCTACTGGAAACTTGTCTCGCAAAAGAAAAAAAAATGAGTATGGTGATGGAAAATTCTTGGAGCTATAAGAGACTCATTAGAGTTACCTCATTAGCCGAGCTTTGATGTCGCCATTTGAATGATTTGCAGCAATGATTGCTTTGCTTCTCTAAACCAACGTCCTGTTTGCGATGTGGAGTGCAGCTTACTGAAGCTGGGCGGTTGGACTTCAGAATCAGCACCCAAAAGAGCAGCCCAATCCTGCTGCACTTCATTTAACTGATTAAATAAGCAGCTCTATGCTAAAGGATGAAGAACTAGCGAACGTGAACCTGGAGTAAGAAAAATTTGCAGAGGTCGGCATCTCCGATTATGTTACGATGGCAAAATCTATGGCACGATGACCATCACCATTGTTCTTACGATGGTGATGGCAATACCATCGCTCCCTCGGCATCAGAACCAAAAATCGCCGATTTCATCGGCGATGACCTACGATTAAATAACCGTTGGCGATAGCCATCGTAGGGCGTTACCATCGGCGATGGACCATCGCATTAACACATTTTAAAAATGCAAACATCTCAGATCACAAACATCGAATAAAAGCAGCATCTCTTATAACCTCGTCCTGTGTACGATTTTCAAACCACTAATGCTACTCCTAGCTGATAAAAGGTGCGAAATGTAAGGCCCAGGTTATTAAATGACATTGTTTGATCTGGGAAATGAATTAAAATAAACTTTGTAACCCCCTCTTCGTTTTAATGTTACTAAAAAATGTATGTTGCAAACTCGTAAGGTTGTTTTTTTTTTGTAGTTTTAGCCTTATTTCATCGGCCTCGGAAGTGAAACCGATAACGATGCCTATCGTATGCCATCGCCGATGGTATGTTCAGTCATTTCATCGGACCATTTCTTCCTCATAACACCATCGCCGATGGAGAAAATGGCCATCGCCTATTGTTTGATACGATTTCCATCGAACCATCGCCCTTGCCAAAGGATTTTTGCGATGTTCCATAGTAACATCGTAGTTTTTCCGATGGCAATGGTCTACACACCATCGCCATCGTACAATCGGCAAAGGCCATCGTGCCAAGCTCTGAAAATTGAGTTTTTCCCCCTGTACGTCAGACTTGCTGATTACAATATTATTTTACGTCGCAGGATAACAGAGTGAAAGACTTTTTTTTTTCACAACACAAAATACGTGTTGCAACCGCTGAGTCGAATTTATTCATTTCTAACTATTTTTTTTACAATTGAATTTATCAAGTTCTCATGCTATCAGCAGTTTCGAAATAAGTCGATTACATGTATGTAGCAAGCCTGTTTGCTTTTGTGCGCATTTATACATATATGCGAAGTGGGTACTGTACATTACTAACTCTAAGAGGAGAAAAGTAATTCATATGAGTTACGTAATTACAAAGTTCAAGTTATTGGAGTGAAGAATCAGTCGTGAGCGCTTTTGTTTTTATTTGATCCTGAAAAAAGTTTACGACTTAATTATTCCTCATCCTAGATTACATGCTGCTGTGAAAAAAATATAGGACGTTTAATACTTAAAGTTGTGATCATGTTGCAATAGTGATAGGAATACTTTCACTCAGCATTTGTTGCTTATACATACTGTATAAATTTAGATTAGATATACTTGAACAATGTAAATTATTAAATGTTGCAAATTTAGGACAAAAATGTTAAATCTAAGTTATGTATTCGCTAGAAGTTAATCCACCACCCAGTCGTACAAGAAGTGATGATACGACAGCAACACATACTTCTTTTGTTTTATCTTAACCCCTAACGGCCGAATGGAACTCGGTTTTCCAATAGTGATAGCAGGGGCTGCGCATTGGAGTATCGTTTAAGCAGTGTGATGGTCATTATAAAGTGAGACGAGCTATCAAACGTGAGACGTAACGCCCAGCTCGTGCGTAAGGCTAATCAACATGTCCTCACCCGCTGACAAGCGGCTCTTGTGCTGTCGATTGGGAGCTGTACGGGAAAAGGCGCTAAATTTGACGGATGACACATGGCCGATTATAGAGACAGGCGCACAGATCAATGTTTCCCAATAACCCCTGAAGCGTCGGGTGCCCTTTAAAATATCAATAATTAGGAGTAGGCATGTAATTGCGTGTGCATTACTTTCTATGTAGACAAGTCGGCCTACACCCAAGGATGATGCGACGGAACAGGTTAGCGCGCTGCCGTGCTGTATCGTACGTCCGCCGTGGACGCGTGAAGCAATGACGTCACACGAGAGCATTCAAATGTCGCATAGTCCAAGCGTAGCAATTGTCGATCATAATTCAGATATGAATTATGAAATACCACAGTTAGTATAGAAATGTAATGATCAATGTGTTACTGTTGACCAAATTGTTGTAATATTTAATAATTATTTGATTTGTTTTTCGGTAACAGGAAGCACCTGGTCGGACCGTTTGCTAGTAAAATGTGGATCTAAGCTGTGCCGTTGTTAACAGATTCAGTCCTCCGCTCCTAACGTAAAAACTACAGTATGATTTGAAAATATTATGGATTCACCAGTTTCAACAACATCGTTCCGTAAGACAGTTTAGGTGTGGGACTGGAGTTGGGTAATTTTTTTTCAGGTTCGTTAACGCGGGGCTGATCGCGAAGCTTCCTGTTATATTGCTGTAATGCGCGCAGTGTATAGTACCTGATGTTTTTTTTCTAATTTTACCGAGCAATTGTATGGCTTCTGCGTAATATTTATTGTCTTTTGCTTTAATAGCACTTCGCCGGAAGGAAAGAAATGTTTTCTTTGGTGCTTTCTATGCAAATCTTGTTTAAAAGTTCTTTTATCTCGGCGTTTAATCATACTCTTCTGAACCAATTTTTGTTGCAGCTTTTTGAAGTTATAGAGGATAGCAGGTCGTTCATTGATAGAAGACAAAATAAATCGAAACCATGAAGGCTTTCAACCATATGATTCCATCTTCAGAATGCCATTTTACTCTCGATAAATTTCTCTTGATTTATTGCATTTTAAAGACGATAAATTTCACTCCAAAAGTGTTTCTAACATATGCGGACATTTGCAGGATTGAATTCATCTGCTCTTTCACAAGCCTTAAGCCAAAGCTAACGCTCTTTGAAAATTTTATCTTTCAGAAAGCTAAAAAAAGTCATAGAGGCTTTGATACGTATTTTTGTTCAACTATAAAGATTGTAAGGCATGTAGGACACTCTGGAGGCCCAAATGGAGTGAAGAAGAAACAATATAAAAAAGCTACTGATCAACGTACCATCATCTTGTGACGTCACATGCCTATTACCCGGAATGTAGGACAGCTTCTGCCGTCTGCGGGCGCTAACTCGTTAAGTTTCATCATCCTTGGTCTAAATCCAATAATGCTGTGCTCAAGAAAATAAGCGCAGGAAAATCTGACATCATAAGATCAATAAGCTGTCAGTAAAGTTTCCTCTTCGTGACAATTTCTCCATGTGTATTGTACTTGTAGCCAAGTGCGGAAAGCGTTCCAGTACTATTGAGGGTTGTATCATGGTGGCTTTGTGCTCTCAAAGATGTAAATTTTATTACAAACTTGCATCAATAAGTTCTATTTTCTCAAGTGCTGTACGACTTTGAATTACTAACGTAAAACTGCGCTTTACGTATATAAAAAGGTAAAGACCTCGCAGAATATTTTATTTGTTGTGCTTTTTATGGGCATTAATCTTTCTAGAAACATTGCACTCAATAGACCACTGACTGTTTTGTTGTTTTCAAGTTACAGTGCAAGAAGTTGAGAAATTGTGAAAATGTTGAATGAAACAGGTAGTGATGCCATTTTATTCGTATTTATTTTATTTTATCCCTTCAAGCCGATGTTTATTCTAGTAGAAACTAAAGGTTTCCTAAAATAATTATTTTGGCACTTTTGTGCATATTCTTTGATAAACTATCACGCTTGGAGAATAGGGATATGTGCAGCAGTCACTGTTCAATAGAATAGATTACTCAATTGGCCAATGATAAGGATAGAATAGTTCAGAACTAATATCATGAGGGGACTTGACGCTCCAGCAATACACATGTACCGCCTTATGCCAAGGATACACCAGGGCATGCTTCACTCTGAGAGCTTGATGCAAGGATGTGAAACTCGCCGCCATTTACGATACCGTGTCTATATGCTACCGTGTCTCTATGCTACCGTGTCTCTATGGTACCGTGTCTATATGCTACCGTGTCTATATGCTACCGTGTCTATATGCTACCGTTTCTCTATGCTACCGTGTCTCTATGTTACCGTGTCTCTATGCTACCGTGTCTATATGCTACCGTGTCTATATGCTACCGTGTCTATATGCTACCGTGTCTATATGCTGCCGTGTCTATATGCTACCGTGTCAATATGCTACCGATTTTAATTATGTATCGAAAGGAAACGCGAGCTGCACATTGTAGCAACCAGTTGTACGTGCGAATGCATATGTGGCCTCGGCCTAATGCAGTGCTGGAGTCTAAAATCTCACACAATTCAATACAATGGTTTCATGTGGAAAGGATTTCCAGCTACAGTTGCGAGCATAATTAAGGGACAAAAATAAAATTTTCATGTCTCAAAAACTGTACAAGGTTCAACGCTGAAATTTTTACCACAAAAGAGGTATTGGGATACCTAATAATATGGGCTCATCAGGTGGGAGGCTTGAATTTGACTTTAAGATTTTGTGAAATTTGGGCAGGTTAACATAGGAACGTGTAACTATGGTACAGAGAACGTACACTTCTTAGCCCGGGTGCATCTTTATGTCTGCACTAGTGTCCCGAGCCGTCATTGTAAATGACGGCCTATTGGGTTATTAATGACTGGTGCACGTGTTCGATAAATGGCGGCAGTAAGTTAGCCCTTCAGGAAAACCCCCGCTGTCTCCT
>LQNS02278160.1:14268379-14280771 GCA_001587735.2 Parhyale hawaiensis
AAGACTTTATAATAAGCTACCTGAACACATAAAAAGCATCGATAATCTGCAGAATTTTAAAAAGAAATTGAAATCTCACTTATTCGCCGAATGTTACAACTTGGATGAGAAGTGCATCACAAAAGATTATAGATGATGACTGACCTGTATGAGGGAGGCTCTGACAGCGCTGCGTCGGCAGCGGTGCGGAGCCTTGAAGACTACTCACAAGTAAGTAAGTATGTAAGTAAGTAACTTACTTAAAAGGACACAACAACGAACAGCTACACAGCGACGAAGACAAAGAAAGCATTTTAAGAGAATACTGGAGCAAATTTTTTCAAATTACAGAAGAAGAGAACAGAGAATTTGATCAAACCCAAGAAAGAACAGTTCTAGAGCATCTCAACCGCCTTCGCCCGTTTACTG
Organism: Parhyale hawaiensis; assembly: GCA_001587735.2. Classification (NCBI taxonomy): domain Eukaryota; kingdom Metazoa; phylum Arthropoda; class Malacostraca; order Amphipoda; family Hyalidae; genus Parhyale; species Parhyale hawaiensis. Next base: position 14,268,788 of record LQNS02278160.1, read on the forward strand.
ACCGACTGATTCGCAGCTGTCCACCTATAACAGTTGAAGAATGCCAACTGTCAAATATCAACATTCAAAAATAAAGCTCCACGCCCTTCAGGTATCAGGAAACCGCAACTCACCAAACTACCAGAGAAAATGTTGAATAACTTCTGTACCATAATGAATCATTGCTTTTCTATGGTGTATTTTCCGGATACGTGGAAAAAGCAACTATAATATTCTTACAATAACCCACTATCTCACACAAATTATCGTCCAATTTCACTAATTGACTTACAGTCCAAAATATTTGAGAAACTTATCAACTCCAGATTCCATTCAATTCTCAATGCCGACTCGCTTCATAATATCAGACAGCATGGTTTCAGGAGCAAACACGGCACTTACACAGCACTAGCATTATTTTACGAAATCATCGCTGCAGACAAAGCAAACAACAAAAATGTCGATGTTGTTCTACGTGATAATAGTCGAGCCTTCGACAAAGTATTGCACGACGGTTTACAATATAAAATAGTCACCGCCAACTTCCCTGACTGTCTAGCACGTACTTTATGCAATTTCTTGGAGAATAGAACTGCTCGCATCAGAATCAACTTACATAAAGGACCAGAATTTCCACGGCACAGCGGCGTAGCACAGGGCAGCTGCCTTTCCCCTTCACTGTTTACTTATTATACACACGTTCTAGAAGAACACCAAACGCACTCCGAATACATTAGCTACGCAGATGACATCACACAGATAGTAACACTTGCAGGGTCTCTAGCTATGATATCCAAAACAACAGCCAGGGCAATAGGTAAAATAGACATCTTCGAACACAAATGGAAAATCAAAACAAAGAAAAGTTCCAAATTATCCCAATCGGAAGACAAAAAACAGCTAACGTGACACTGCAGGACAGGGTGATACAACACTCCACCAACGGCAAGGTTTTGGGACTGAATTTTAGCTCCAGAGGTTTTGTCGGACACGTCAAAAATAAAGTAAAACTATCAAAGTTATACCGTTTCAGAAATCTCTCGCAGGAAAACAAAAGGAAACTCTACATGGCTCTCGTCCGACCTATTCTCTTATATCCACCAGTCCCACTTCATCTCTGCTCTACTTCACAAATGTCGAAACTGCAAAGAGTCCAAAATCAAGCCAGCAGGTACATTACAGGCAAATCGCTCAGGGAACAAAAAAGATCCACAAAACTTCGCGAATTTGGTAAGCTCCAACCCATTAACATTACACTGCAAATACAAGCACGAACAATATGGGATACCATCGAAAACAAAACACCACACAACATCATCAACAAACTGACACCACACGAAGGGCAGACACACAAGCATAACTGGCCATCCAGCAGACAATCAGCACAACACAACATTGAACCACTATACAGATAACCCACAACACAACAACTTAAAACAGATCAACCTACATCACAACGGTCTGACGACCTTTTTATTTTTCCAACTGCAAACCACTCAGTAATCTAATTCAATAACCTACCCTAATTAAACCGGCACTGCCCGGTTATTCACCCTCCTCGTATTTTTCTATTTTCACCTTTCTTCCATTTTCCCCTCTACCCACTAACATCTCTCCCACTATCGTCTAATTTTCTCCTCTCTTCACTCCACTCACCGGAGTCACTTTCTATTGTTCGCCTTCTGTGTACCTGCAATGGCACCGAAAACCTCTGGTAAAGCTGCGAAGAAGGCCGGAAATGCCGAGAAGTCAATCACCAAAGGTGATAAGAAGAAAAAGAAGAAGAGGCGTGAGAGTTACGCCATCTACGTTTACAAGGTTCTGAAGCAGGTCCACCCCGATACTGGTGTGTCTAGCAAGGCCATGTCCATCATGAATTCTTTTGTGAATGACATTTTCGAACGCATAGCTGCCGAAGCTTCACGATTGGCTCAGTACAATAAGAGGACAACGATCACCTCTCGGGAGATTTCAAACAGCTGTGAGGCTTTTGCTTCCTGGTGAGCTGGCGAAACACGCCGTTTCTGAACGAACAAATGCCGTTACAAAGTACACTTCTTCGAAGTAATTTCACCTTGCAATTTTTATCCACTGGCTCATGTTGGGGGCCCTTGGGGCCACCACTGTTTAGAAGACATCTTGGAAGCTTGGCGAGCGATCGCGCGGTTGAGCTCTGGGAAATATACTAACGCTTGCTGTTTGATATATGTTCCTATTTGTAAATTCGACCTTCATGAAAATTGCCGCCAGAGTTGTGGAGGGCAATCCCCCCTCATGGCCGTGCTAACCGCGCGTTGTTCAGGATATTTTACTTGTTTTGCATTCACTAATGACTGGTAAACCCTGTGCATCCCTTTGAAACTGGCATAGACTATACACTCACAAAATCTAAAATTGATTGCAGTGAGGCAAGTGTAACAGTCTTTTGCTACTGCAGAAAACTGGAATGGCTTTACAAGTTTCTAAAATGATTAGTCTCATATTGTAGAACAGCGACTTCTGAATGTGATGATTGTGTGTGTACTCAGGGTGGCATAAAATGTTACAAAATGCGGCTTATGGATTTGTCAATGAAATCAGGAGAGTAACAACTTATCGATCGCTAAGACAAAATCAGCGCAGAGGAGTGACAGAGACTCATAAGGGTTGTTGATAATGGCAATAATCCTTATATTATTGCAGTTTCTGATGCATTGGCAGCCAATGATGCCTAGCGCTGCTGCCACAAAATTCGCACTTTTTTTCATGTCACTCTCAACACCAAAGATATAATTAACGTCTGGACCTATCAAGTCTCCCAGGTCATGTGAGTACTAAGCAATTACAAAGAATTGCAGTAGATCTTTTATAATGGCCTAAATTATCAATAACGAACAACTCGGCAAAAACAAAGACCTGAGCTGGAAATTGAAGTGGAACTCAAAAGGACCGAGTCTATCGACTCCCAAAGTAGGGAAAGATTTATTCACCGAAACCGTACAGGGTGCGACCTTGCCTCTTCAATGCATAAACAACATCCATCGCTGTTAGTCTTCCTCTTCGCGTGCTCAGTCTACCTTAAAGCATCGCGAATGACGTTCTCCAGGAACACTTTCAAAACGCCTCGGGTTTCTACATATACGAGACCAAAGATACGCTTCACGCCTTCGCGGCGAGCAAGACGACGAATTGCAGGCTTCGTGATTCCTAGAGGCCTGTCGCATTCAGCGCGCTGGGTAACCCCGTTTTACGCAGTGTGACCTCGAGGGTAACTCCGTCTCCAAAATCCGTATCGCATTGAGCTGTTTACCGTCAATGAGACACGTCAGGGTTAACATACGGTGTTACGCAAACTCGTTACCCTTCGAAATATGTGGGTCGCGAGCGAAGTACCTCCGTGTTGATGCCAAATCTCGCCCATATGCATTGAATAAATATGCGTATTATTATGTTTTGTGACCAGTGAAGACGTATTTTTCATATATATTTACTATTTATTTAGCGCTGTCCTTCCTTTCATGGGTCCTCTCTAGTTTTTGGCCTTGTTGACCTGTCTGTCTCCATCTGTTCTTCGTCGTTTTCGGTACGTTGTTTTGTGTACTTGTACGAAATTGTTACCCCAAATAGTCATGCGACTAATCAGTGGGCTTGAAACATTTTACCTGCTATACGATTGTAGTAAACTTGGTTTTATCATTGTTTCTTCAGCTAGTTGTAAAGAAATGATTTCAATAAACTATTATTATTATTATTATACGCTCCCGCTGCGACTCTAGGTGCTTTCTTAGAAGCCCTTAGCCTTTAGTATACATCTTTGAATACATGCAAGACACAGATTCATTCATTGTCGACTTAAAGTTCTCGCCATTAATAAGCTTGCAAAATTGACGAAATGCAAATATAGGTACTGTTTTTTTTTTATCTTGACATCACTTATTTTAGGGAAGATCTTTTTGAGATACTGGAATGATGGCTTATTATGATCCTTAAGCCGAACGTCTGAGCTTGGCCCACTCACCGAAGGTGAATCACCGCGGTTTTTTATTTCCATTCAGATATTTTTCTAATTGTTCTCTAGTTGTTTGACATTAATATTTTGTGAAAATAAACTGCTCCTCATCTAATCCAGTTGGTCACCAGGAGCGCAACTCGGCGTTCAGCTCATAGCCTTCCATATTTAAGGCTTGAAACCTCATGGCGGGTGGGCGACTGGGAGATACTTTCAGTGATCGCTCGTTCTCCATACGCGTAACAAATCCCGCCAGTAGTTTCAGCGGCATTAACTTCTCGATGTAATGTAAAATGCAGCTGAAAATGCTTGCATTTCTTTACTAGGCTACTTCATGATCTGAAGGTGAACCGAAAGTATCGAATTATGGAATCAAATACGCTTGACCTCTTTGGCGTTCAGATCTGGTGCAATCAAGGTGCTGCTTGAGGGCCTTGATTCTTATGGAGGTGTGGATCCGGTGTGCATGTTTCCTTTGTTTTATAAGCAGCTGGCTGATGTTCTTGCCCCCAAGCTTGCAGTGATCTTCCGGTGCCTAATACGGTTAGGAAGTTTTCCTCGTTGCTGGCGAACAGAGAATATTACTCCTATTCCCAAGTGTCCGGTGTCGCCCTATGTGGCCAACTATCGATCCATCACACTGACGCCCATTTTGTCGAAGTTGTTCGAGAAGTTAATCGCTGGGAAGCTTGGTCGTTTCGCTGAGGTTATGGAGTTGCTGCCAGCTGGTCAGTTTGCGTACAGAACTGACTTGGGTTGTTGTGATGCTCTCTTGTCGCTGTCAAACCATTTACAGTCTGTACTGGATTGTAGGTCGGAGGCACGCCTTGTCCAGTTGGACTCAAGTGCGGCGTTTGACAGGGTTAACCACAGGGGTCTATTATACAAGCTAGAGTCCTTTTGTGTGGGTGGTAGGCTTTTGTCAATCATTCGCGATTTTGTTTCTGTGCGGTTGCAGAGTGTGTCTGTTGACGGCGTTTTGAGCGCCTCAGTCGGCGTGGTGTCTGGCGTCCCTCAGGGTAGTGTGCTTGGCCCGCTGCTGTTCGTTCTCTATATTAGTGTCATATTCTCTTCGCTTGAGAACACGTTGATCAACTATACCGACGATTCCACTCTGCTGGCAGTGATACCTGCTCCTCGCCTGTGTGATGCTGTAGCTCAATCTCTGAATAGGGATTTGTCACGCATTAGTGCATGGTGCTCGGCCTGGAGTATGAAACTGAATGCTAGTAAGACCAAGTCGATTATCAGTCGGTCTCGGACATTTGTACCTCGACATCCCAACTAGAGATTGATGACGCTTTGCTTCAGGAGACTAGCTCCTTGGAAATTCTCGGTGTTGTCTTTGATGAGAAGCTCACTTTTGAGCCGCATATTAGAAGGCTGGTGTCGCGTGCTTCCACTAAGATTGGACTCCTGCGTAAGGTGAATTCCGTGTTTTGTGATTGTCAGGTTGCCCGTAGATGTTTTTATGCGTTTTTGCTGCCTGTGTTGGAGTATTGCTCACAGGTCTGGGCTTCAGCTGCTCACACTCACTTGCGTCTGTTAGATCGACTTGTTAGTTCAGCCAGCAGGCTGTGCGCTGATAATGATCTAGTGGACCTGTCCCACAGGAGAAGAGTCGCAGAGCAATGTATGTTTTATAAAGTGTACAATAATGAGAGGCATTGGTTGCATTGTTCTTTCCTTGCCCTCAAGGTTTTTGGGAGAGAGACTCGTGCTGCGTGCGGAGCGCACTCTTTCACTTTGGAGGCTGTTAGATGTCGAACAAATCAGTTCTGTCGGTGCTTCGTGCCCTGGTCGGCTAAGATTTGGAATTTGTTGCCGGCGTCGACTTTTGGTCGTATTGGCCTGCAGGCGTTTAAGTCAGCTGTTAATGGTTTTTTGCTGGATTTCCTTTAGCAGCGTTTTGGACTTTCCGGTGTTGCATTATGCTTCATTTGGGTTTTATTACCTGTCCGTCGGAGCTCAAGCGTGAAGTTTTAATAAGAATAATAATAAGCTATCTTTCCGTGCAAAAGATCTCATTAAACAGCAAATATTACCTCCAAGGTTGTTTCGAATTAAAAGTCGCTCAAGTATAATCATACTTTAATCCAATACTATCGTGAATTGCAAAATCACAGCCAAAAGAAGCAGTGACTGGCGAAGAAGGTTCTGCTTCTGTAGAGTTTGGTTGCCTGTGTCAGTCTGTCACAAAGTTAACTCAAAGGTTATGGCGGTTCTTCATAGAATTAACAAGGATTGTTCGGTATGTTAGGAGGAACGGATGATTAACTTCAGGTGAAAATCCGTTGAACCATTAAGGTTTGTTGTAGTCCGACCATTTTATCAAGGCAGTTCGGCCGCAGTCAAATTCCTCTATAGCGTTGCCAATTCTATGGGTATTTCTGAGATCTTATTGGGCCCATATCTTAGGCCCGCCCACTACCTGCATGTAGAGAAATCTCAGAAATACCCATGGAATTGGCACCGCTATAGGGGAATTTTTCACGTCCGAACTAAATTGATAAAATGGTCAGACTATAGTTTGTCTACTTTTATAGGTAACATATACCAAACAGTTATGAAACTTGCAAGAATTGTTTCGTATGTTGCCAAGAACAAAAAATGACCAAATTAATGTAATGACCTGTTGTCCGTTTTCTGTTTATCTCTTTGTTTGTTATTTATGTTACTAACATAATCGAAAAATGTAATGGACGTACCTCGATGAAACTTGCAAAAAAAAAATCAGAAATATTACGATCCATTTGTACACTTATGTATGTGTTTGACTATATGTGTGTTTTGCTCTTCGTCAAAACATAACTCAAAAAGTTATGGACGGATCTTCATGAAATTTATAGGAACTGTGCCAGTCAAAAATATATCCTGGTTTTAAGACCAATTTTAATCTTTCGCTAATACTGTGTTGCTTTGTGGAGGTATCTGCACTCTCATAGTACTTCTCTAGTTTTTAGAGTTTTGCTTCATGTCCATGAGACAAAAACTACTTCTGGCAAAGCCCAAGAACGACGCACTAAGTGTTCCTGGAAGCGATGTAGGTATGATAACGAGAAGTCAAGCTCGACGGCAAGTTTCAGCAGGCCTCGCCTTCCATCAAACGAGCGTATGTCATCGTGGCAGTTATTCTCTTCACGCGGCAATGCAAAAACATCAAGTGACTAAGCAACTCTGTTCCTTACAGCGAAAGTAATGCTCGTGTCTTATTACAAATTTGGCATTTTTCGTAGCCTGTCAAAACAGTTATGTAATTATCAAATATCAAAATGCGTGTACTTGAGTTAATACATGTATGAATAGTTATTGCCAATAAAAACTATGTACTATGTGCACATACAGAAATACTCGCAAAGTGAGTTACCAAATTAAAGGGTTGATGCAAATTCCTCGGAAAGCAGATATTAGGTAGCAGTGTAGCTTATGGATAACTGCGGGAATGTGTGAGCACTTAATTCCTGAATTTTATGATTAGCACAATAACATAAAAAGTTATTTATTGATCTTTATCAAATTTACAGTAGTTGTTAGTGTATTCTAATATTTACCTCCTCCAAAGAGGTCATGTTTTTGTCGCGTTTATCTGTCTATTTGCCTGTCACCAGGATTACTCAAAAAAGTAATGAATGGATCTGTACGAAATTTACAGAGACTGCTAGGCATGTATTATTTTTTTTCTTAGTACCATAACTCAAAAAGTTATAGACAGATTTTCACGAAATTTACGTGAGTTATTAATCATATTACGAGGAGTAATTGACCAGATTTTGGCAATAACCTGTTTGTTCGTTTGTTTTTCGCTGTGCTTGGTTTTATGCTAGTTAGCACAATAACTTAAAAAGTTATGAATTGATCGTTATCAAATTTACAGTACTTGTTTGTAATGCTAAAAGACATAAATGATTAAATATTGGTGATGATCGGTTGGTCCGTTTGTGTACTTGACTTATGTTTGCCATATTGTTTGTTAGCAGCATAACTGAAAAAGTTAAGAACGGATCTTCAAGAAAATTATAAAAACTGCTAATACTATCGAAAAACACAAATGATTAGATTTGGTGCTGATACAAAGAAAATCATTGTTCCAGAACCAATTTCAATTTTTCGTTGCCCTTGCCTTGCTTGGCGGAGGTATGCGCTCTTAGAGTAGTATCTATTTATAATATTTATCGCCTATTACGGTGACAAGAGTACTTGGTGTTCTGAAGCTCTGTGACAACTCCACATGCATGTAGGACGGTGATTGTAGTGCCACAGTAAGTCAGTAAGGAACTAAGCCAGCTATCATGTACTTCATACAACTGAATATTCGGCGTTGTGGCAAACATTTAACTCTTCCTACAGTAATTTTTCTCTACTGTTTATTATTATTATGAAGTAAAAAGTATAAGGACGAGTATATTTTAGTAGTCTATTCACACCCTGTGAAATAACTGTTTACATATACCTATTATAAGCAATGACCTTCCTAATAAAACTTAGTTCGTTGATGTACGTACGTTACTTACCCTGTCATGATCTTCCATGCTAACCTTTTCGTTCGGTTGCTTGTGACGGCCGCTCCTTTTCGCGCACCTCTGCCGCTTCTGGGAAGCTGGAGCCTCTTGGCTGCTCAAACTAAGCATTAGATTGTCGACTACAGTCGTAAGACATCACATCCTCCAGGGTCGGAGTCTATTTTTGCTCTTCATGTTGTTTGCATGTACAAACTAGAGAGCCAAGCAAGGCAGCGGTAATAAAAAATTCAAATTGGTTCTGGAGCCATGATTTTCTTTGTATCAACACTAAAATGTAATCATTTGTGTTTTTCGATAGCATTAGCAGTTTTTATAATTTTCTTGAAGATCTGTTCGTAACTTTTCAAGTTATGCTGCTAACAACCATTATGCCAAACATAAGTCAAACACACATGTGGACCAACCGATCATAACCAAAATTTGATTATTCATGTCTTTTAATATTTCAAATAACTCATGTAAATTTCATGAAAAATCGTACATAACTTTTGAGATATGCTACTAAGAAAAAGTAGGCAGACAAACAAACAGATGAAAGGATTTTCACCAAAAGTTAATCATCTGTTACCTTACTGTGCATGCCTAACAATACCTGCAAATTTCGTAAGGATCCGTTCGTAACTTTTTGTATAATCTTGGTGACAGACAAACACACAAACACGGCAAAAACGTAACCTCCTTGGCGGAGGTAATAAACACATTGTTTCTTACCTGTTTGTGAGCTTGAGCTCAGATGTATTCTCTTTTAATTTACTGCCATAGCGTAGTGTAGAAATAGTTTTGCCAATGAACTGCATCACTGTCGCTGAATAGAAGGGAATATTTAATAAAAGAAGAATATACAACTTTTCTCGTTCAAATCTGTCTCATAGTTTATTAGTGTGCTATCTGGGAAACGATCCAGGGAACTTAATCTGGATTGAGGCAATGATCTCGAAACGACTGCTTTATGGAGACAGTAGTTGTAGTGCAACACTTGCCTCCAGCCATATATATAGCACTTGTACACTTGCTGCGCAGTCATCAGTAAAAATATACATTATTATTATTATAATCGCCTTCCAAATTAACTCACTTAGTTGGTTCGTGACGTTGCTTCTTCCAATGTTTTTACAATGATATGCGAGTTCAGAGATGTACAGGGTTACCCGATGAATAACCAGTAAGTAAATAAAGAGGTGAACTTCATTTACCACCAATGCTGACAGGGTATACTAAAGCAACAGGGAACAACAGCAATTGTTCCTGTGCCCTGTGTACAGCGGTAACCGGTAATCCATATGGACAATAATTGTAGTTATTTTTCAAAAGATTAGCCTTCAATGTCATGAGATAACGTAAACGGGTGGAGAAAGGAGCTGTTATTATTGGTAGATAATAGGGCAGTGGTTAGAGAACGTAGAACATAGATGCACTTTACTATGCCATCAATGGCCATAATGGCGATTCTCCACTTATGCGGCATCCACTTATGCGATCACCCATTAATGCGGTAAAAATTTTGTTCTTGGTATTCCACGTATGCGACGCTGAATCCTTTTTTTTTTTTGCGGTACCATAACGCAACTTTTCAGTTCCGGCATCACTTCTAACGCGCAAGGTTACTTCACATTGGAAGCATCATCTTTGCGTTAGTTTGTTAAATGGCCCTTACAACAGTAAATTTTAGAAAGAGTAGGAATAAACCAAGTATCAAAAAGAAGAGAAGCATTTTAGATAAATGTGATAAGGTAAAAAGTTTCTCTAGTTCATTGCGTGTTAAGGAAGTTAAAAATACACTTTTATTAATTTCTAACAAAATTTTTTGAAAGTAGTGTATATCAGAGCACTAAAAACAACGTTTCGATGTGCCAGACATCATCATCAGGCTACTATAAAATCTGAAATACACAAACACCAGTAGTTTAAACTAGAATGAAGTTGTAAACATAAGACTATCAGCTAATATCCCATATATTTTGTACACATGAGTAGATACTGTTTGCTGAAGTATGAAAGTTCAGGATCAGCCTCACAACACTGCACTCTTCACCTACTGTCTGTCATGAAATGGCGGCTACCACCGGAGCAATCCCGTCCGTCACTCTAGGTTCCAATAATGTGCATAAGTGGATTCCTATTGAACAACTTGAGTGAATAAAAATCCACACCAACAATCCAAGTGCTCTCCGTCGCTGGATAGTTGCAGGACCGGAGATGGCAAAAATGGTGGAAGAGTTCGAGAAATAAGCTTTTCGTGGAGAAGCTACCGATGTAGATCACCATGAGCGGCTCCCAAGTTTCTAAGTGACATTGCCACCCAAGTGAATGAGCTTGTCGTCGCCATGGAAGAGATGGGAAACCCCATCATCGAGGACAGTTTTTACGTGTTTGCTCTCGACAAGAAAGATATGAGCGAAGATGCGGTCAGCACAGTGCAAGGCATCGTAAAGCTGAGACAGCAGCAATAAAACGACTTTATTGAGCCCATTAAGCGGAACAAGCTGGCACTGTTTTCAACTCAAAAACCGCGCTCTATAAAGCAAGCCAGTCTTGGGGTCTTGAAAAGCAATCTAACAATCGTTGTTAGGTTGTACATGGCATGTCAGACGTGAGGTGGCAGCCTTCAGGAATTCTTTAGGCATGAGAACCAGTGATGGCTCCCTTCTAGGGCATACCTGGGAGATCTTCGATCAGGCAGCAAGGCCGCCTTTGTGTCATCAGCCTCACTACACTTGAAAATCGCCTCCGTTGTCTGGTTCTGTTCAGCTCTCTGAAACTCCTGTGGATGACGATCGTGCAATCTGTAAATAGAAAGCTATAAGTCTTCGCCTTTTTAGATTTCACTACCATCTCAGGGAGACAACAAATAACACCAGTTAGTTATTAATTTCGGCCAGAACTTCAAGGATGTGGATACGCAAACACAGCTATGCATACGTTATTTAATCCAAAGTGCTAAACCAAAAAAGTTATTAAAAAGTTAGTAATCTCAAAATCTAGTAAGACGCACCATAGTTAACTAAACTCAAGGAACGAGAGTAACAACAAACCTAATTAAGCAAGTGATAGGAATTTGGGTCGCTGCGTACTATAGGGCAAAAGATATGAATCTGGTCTATACTGGACTCTATACAGTTTATGAACACTAGATCAAACTTTGACAAGGATGCGGCTGTTTCGTAAATGGGATTAAGTCTTAATAAAGCGTAGTGAATTAAACTGAGCTGGAATTGAACCGTTAATAGACAATACCGGTAGTAATTAGAATGAATGAAACTGTACTGCCTGAATGTAACTCAATAATGAACTATGGACGGCTGTTTCGTCATATGGATTGAAGTATGACCAGCCAGTTAGTAGAGGCAACAACCCGGAGATAATGACAGTTGCGACAAGAGGTTGCTGCAGTCTTCAGAAGGCGGCTGGCGTCATCAAGAGTAGTTGACACCATCAAGAGTAGTTGACACCATCAAGAGTAGTTGACACCATCAAGAGTAGTTGACACCATCAAGAGT
>LQNS02278160.1:14307066-14328129 GCA_001587735.2 Parhyale hawaiensis
TTCTTCATTCTTTTGTTTTCTCCACCCGCTGGGTTGGTTGCGTGGGGGTTTGTTAACCTCATGGAGTTTCTCCGTTCCTACGTCGCCAGCATGGTGTGATTTAATAATAATAATAATAATAATAATAACGAGTAGTACGCCCAGCCATCTAATGTGTCGGCCTGGAACTGGTATCGATTTCTCACAATGTTTAGAGTTTATGCTGTAGGTTTCTGTTTCACCTTAGCTTCTTTTTTATTTTGAAATAATATCGTTGAGAACCGGGAAATTCCAGTTTTGGCAGACTTCACCGTCCACCTTAGCAGTCAAAATATAATTTGCTAAATAGTACCTTACCATTGAGCCATTGTATGACAGTCAGCCGGTAGCCTGCACCTTTCAGGCTGTTGCAATGTCCTGCATCAACAATTCACAGTGCTGTCAAACCTATAGTTATTCTTAGCCATACTTCAGGCGTTCTGTGGTTGCTTAGTGGTTCTTTTAGGTTTTACCCATCTATTAACAGCTGGTTGTAGACTGTAGAGCTTTGATGCTATAGTAATCATTACACTGGATTACAGCTAGTTCTTTGCTAACAATAACAGCAAGAGGTCTCTATTTCTATTTATTTACGCATTTATCTCTTAGACTCTCTGTTTCTCCTTTCATTTTCTGACATACTTGAAACATTTCATAGACGGATATCAGAGCCAGCTCAACCATATATTGGATAGGGTTAAGGTAAGGGGTACTTCATCACCCGCAAACGAAGTGGGATTATTTTCGTTCTGTGTGTGTCTCTCTCTACATGTATGTTTGTGTGTGTATATAGCCTATTTATATAAATTAGTACATCTTTCCTTCCACAAGTGTCAGATAGAATTGAGCTGTTATTGCAATCTCTTGTAGGCAATCAGGTAGGTTGACCTAGAGGACGAAAATGCCAAAACTGCTGACTCAGCACCCAAAGCCCCCCCCCCTCCCTTCCCCATAACATGTGATGGTCTTACGCCACGAAGCGTTCTAGCTTGATGTAATCTTTCCCTAATGTGAGGGTTAATTCTTATTTGAACTGTGTATAGGCACTAGAAAAATTTTTATTCTGTTGCTCTGCCATTGACCAATTAGCGGAACTCATCAGCTTTGATTTTGGAAATTTAAGATGAAGCGTACTGGTGCACTGCGATCTCATCTCTAAAGCAAAATCCAGACTGCGAACATGAAATGTGAGCCATGGTTGTTATTTCGCCATTGTTATTTCAACAGTACATACTGTAGTTAAAAACTAGAGCACCTCTTCCACCACGCAAGGCAATGTTAACAAAAAAATCAATCTGGTTCTGAAACTACGATGTCACCATCTAACAAATTTGATAGTTTGTGCCTCTTGATAGTAATAATAGCTTCAGTAAGTCTCTTAAAAATCGGTCTCAAATTTTCTGAGTTAATTTCTTAATTTCATACAAACATTAGTCAAACACACTAACGGACAAGCCGATCATCATCACGATTTGGCCGTTTGTACCTTTTAATACACTTAACAAGTCCTTCTAATTTCAATAAGATTTGTTCTTAGCTTTTTGTTTTACGTTGGTGACAAACACGAAAATGTATATAGAGACAAACAAACGAACAGTTTAGCACAAAAATTCGGTCATTTGCTTCTAGTAATAATGCCAATTATTCCTGCAAATTTCATTGAGATGCCACCGCAGAAGAAATGCGGATACACAAATAAACGGTTGGACGGATCTTCGCCAGAAATAATAATCTGTTCGTTATAACATACCTACCAATAGCTGTAAATTTCGTGAAGATCTGTTCATAACTATTTGAATTATCTTGGTGACAGAGGCACAAGCTAACAAACTCGACTAAAACACAACCTCCTTGACGAAGGTAATAAAACCCATTCGAACTTTTGTCCAGCCTGACTTACCTAACGAGAAAAACGCTTACATCTCATTCCCAACTGTAGCCGAAGGCGGCGAATCTGGCGGTCGTGGCGGCCGTCGAGGTCCTGGTGGTCGTGGAGGTCGGCGAGGTGGTGGACTTGGAAAAATCACCGGTCGTCTAGAGGAGGCGAATTACACCACCGAGGCTGCCACTCTCAGACAGTGCATTGCTGAGGCCAAAGGCAATGTAAGTCCAGTTTTTGATGTTGTGAAGCATAGAACTTTAGTCAAGATCGAATAATGACCCACATTGGGGGTATAGTTTGATTTCTTACTCTAGTCAACAATAAAGTCCACCGGCGATCTTGCATATCCCGATGGTCTAACTATATGTATCCTCATATTTTCAGTGACATTTAGTTCTTTGTGCTTTAGTTATAAAGAAAATAAAAGCAACAGCTGGCTCTGACTTTATCAGCTGTATTTACTAATCACAAATGTACTGTGCATATATCACCTCATATGCAAAATCTGTTTCTAAACTTTTCACAACGCAGAGTACACAGACGCTTAAAATTAGGATCACTTCATGATTTCAAGCATCATATGAACCAACTCTCTGAAATATTATCATCACAGTCCATATCAGTGCTCTACATATGAGCCGCTTCTTAACTGTAAATCAACTGCCAAAATAAATTGGTTGAAGTGGTGGAATAATGCCATCACGGCCACACGTTGCAACAATGCTTGGCAGTAAAATATGTGCTACTAGTCACATCAGGGCATCCCAACAGGGGGTAAGAAATTTTAAATAAAATAAAGTTGGATACATAAATTTGTTCACATGTTTTGTGTAAATTTTGTTCTCAGTCATCAAATGAGTTAATACCTTTGCTGACTGTGCAAGACCTTCCTACGAGTTTGCTATCGTTACGAAGCTTAGAAATGGTTGTAAACACCGACTTACATGGTAATCGTTTCTCAGTTTTGCAAAAAGTGCAACGCTCCTTTGACATTCGAGAGCTACGTCACTGAGCAATATTCAATATATGAGCACAGAGCCCGGCAACTCCGATTAGGGTAGGATGGCCATCGCCATCGAATTTACCATGGAGCATGTAATACTATCGCTCAATCGCTATCGGAACGAAAAATCGCCAATTTTCCAATTTTCATCGGCGATGACCTACGATGGAATAACCATTGGCATTGGCCATCGTAGGGCGTCAGAATCGGTGTTGGACCATCGTATTAACACATTTCAAAAATACAAAGATCTCAAACCACAGACATCAAATAAAAGCAGCATCTCATATAACTTTGGACTGTGTGCGATTATTATACCAGTAATATTATTCCTACCAGATAAAAATTGCGAAATGTAAGGCCCAGGTAATTTGGGTTAATTAAAGCCTGCATTACAAAGTTTAATTATTATTTGCCTAGTAGCTAATATGCTCCAAATCTAATGACCCTTCAAAACCTTAATAGTAATTGACATTGTTAGATCTGGGATGTGTATTAAAATAAACGGTGACTTTCCCAAGAGGTCAATGATGGCATTTCGTATGTTTGTTGACATATTTCGGTAAAATAAGGCATTCTAAGACGTTTTTCATGAATAACGTTTCACCGCAATTGCTTAGTTTTTGAGATATTTGACTTTAAAGTTCTCTTTATCTTTGTATGAGAGAAAATAAGATTCGGCATTACGACTAGCACGATATCGCTTCACACTACTTTTTTATATATATTTCTCGTAGAATATTAGCAGAACCAGTCCTTGCTTGCCTAAACTTAATGACTAAGAGCAACGTTGTGGCCGAAAAACTATTACGAGGCTTCGTTCTTGATTCCTCGCCACTCGGCCGTAATGGCGAATCTTATATTCTCTCACAAGAAACAATGGCACATTTAAAGCCAAATACCTCTAGAAGTAAGAGATGAAAACGCTATTCTAGAAAAGTTTTAGAATGCCTTAATTCTACCTAAATATGCCAACAAAAACTAACCATTACGTAAAAAACCACCAATGCCGGTAAAATTATTGTATAACGCAAGAAACAAACAACACCACTGCCGGCAATACAAAACTGTATATAATACTGTGAGCCAGCTCGTCTTGTTACAAAAACATATATATAAAGAACTTTAAAGTTCCCAACGAACACGTTTTTTTCTTAAAAAAAACTTCTTAGAATGGGCGTTTCTATGTTCTTATTTCGTTCAAGTTTGCTCACGATTGCACAATGAACTCGCGATTGCACAATTAGTTGAAGACTTAATAGGACGTGTTCGAACATGCGTACGAGCATCGTGTTCCAGTATTGTCGGCCGGTCGTATTCCAAAATATATATAAACTCAAAGTTCCTGATGAACACATTATTCGTTAAAAAGTTCTTAGAATGCATTCTTCTGCGTTCATATTTCAATAAAATAAGCTCGCGATTGCACAATTAGTTAAAGACTTAATAGGACGTGTTCGAACACCCTCACGATCGTCGCGCCTTTGTTGATCAACAGAAGTTTTTGATGTCAGCATGGCTGTAATGAAATCCATGGTCTCTTTTCTGCTCCGACTACAGAGATAGACGTCTCTAATCTCCTCATATTAGCGGCTATTGATCGAGCTTGCATGATCGTCTCTTGACTGAGATTCTTCCCCCCCCCCTTTTTTCTTTCTCAGTTATCTATTTACTTTGACATAATGGCAATAGCTCATAGAGCGCCGGGGCGTAAGTGTCGGTGTCTCTTTGAGAATGGGTCTATTGGTTCGTGTACTGCCGGTTATCTAATCTAATGGCGAGCGTAGCAGAGTAACAATGGGAATTTTATAGTCAAATATCTCGAAAACTAAGCATTTGCGGGGAAAACGTTATTCATGAAAATGTCTTAGAATGCCTTAGTTTCCCAAAATCTGTCAAAAAAATACTAAATGTTATTACTAACGTCTTCGGAAAATTCCCAAAATAAACTTTGTTACCCAATCTTTGTATTAATGTTAACAAAAATGTTTTAAACTCGTAAGGCTGTTTTTCTATAGTCTTAGCTTTTATTTCATTACTTCATCGACATAGGAAGTACTCTACAACCGATGACGATGCCCATCGTATGCCATCGCCAATGGGATGTTCAGCCATTTCATCAGACCAGTTCTAAGCTTCCACATAACCCCATCGCTGATGGAGAAAATGGCCATCGCCGATTGTTTGATACAATTTTCATCGGACCATTGTTATCGTCGATCGATTTTTGCGATGATCTATCGTAACATCGTAGTTTTTCCGATGGCGATTGTCCTCACCCCATAGTCATCGTATAATCGGTGATTGCCATGATGCCAGTCTCTGTATTAGCATATGCTTAAACTATTCAACTGTTTACAGCTGAACGCCGACGGAACCTTCAACATTGATGCTTTCAAGGCAGCAATTGAAGAGAAGGCTGCCGGCGCCACCCAGGAGACCGATATAGTGGTGGGACTTGCAGAGTGCCCTATAGACCTCCTCAACGAGTACAAGGTAGGTGGCGTGCCTATGTATTACATTGAGCCTTTAGTTTATTTATAATTTCAGCAACCCACTACAGGTAGTCTGTTAATGGCATTTATTTTAGTACTCTCATCACACTTGAAACTATAATTTAAAATCTACTAATACTGTACATCTAGCCAAACAAAAAATTGCAGATCTGCTGCTTGGTGCATGACAATACGCGACATTTTGTGAGATGTCCAAACGCAACTACAAAATAGAAAATGGAACGCGACATAGCAAGCGTTAGCAATTAAGTTTAGGGCTGTTTATTTAGAGCTACGGAGTTCTGCAAAGGAGAGGTCTTCATCTGCAAATGTTAACTTCAGTTTTATATGAATGCAGCAACACGTTTTCCATTACAACGTCATGAATTTCATTTATGGATTCCTGGATATGTTTGGGATGCACGTCCCTGGTCACGCTGGTGCGCCGCCTATTCTTCACCCCACCGCAGCTCCGCTAGACCGCCTGCGCCCTCCGATGTGCCAGCTGATAGCGGGGGCTCGTCCCGGACCCCCTCCAAAAACACATCCAGTCTTTTCTTGAATACTGACAGTGATCCACGGGGTTCCCTGAGTTGCATCGGGAGGCAATTAAACAGCTTAGCCCCACTACAGAGAAAGAGCGATCATACATAGCTTGAATTCCAGCTGGAGCTCTGCTGCTATAAGTTGGTGTAACGAAGAAAGAACCCAGCCGAATGTGGTGCTTTGTACTGATTTGTAGGTGACGGTCTGCGAAATTAGGTACAATGCCCTTTATTATTTTACACGTGTACATTATTATATATCTTTCCCTACGGCGCTGCAGAGAGTACAAGGAGAGGGATGCCAATCTCTCTCTCCCAATAGTTAAGCTGCTGCATCCCTGAGATCCTCGCCGTAAATGTTCGCTGGATTCCCTCGAGTTTCCTGATATGACCAAGCGCTCTTGGGTTCCACAGCTGACGGCAGTATTCATCGAGGGGGAGGATAAGTGGCCTATATAGGGTCAACATCTGCATGGTGTCACGTGTTCGGAATGTCCTCCATATCCATATGCTGTCTGCATCTACGCTCTATTGCGTCAATCTAATCTCCAAAAGTGCTGCCGTTGTCAATTATTATTCCTAGGTCCTTGACGGTACTTTTATGCTCAATTACCAGATGGTTAGCAGGTGTAACGGAACTCCGGTTCTGGATGAGTGCCGTATTGGAGTAGCTCAAATTTTGCCTCATTAAGTTCCATATTATTATTAGTGGCCCCTCCCTAAATCTCACTCAGATCTCTCTGGAGCTCCCTACAGTGTGGGGTCCCGGCAACGCCCTGAAATATAATCGGGTGTCATCCGCGAAGAATGAGAAGCGTGCCTAAGAGACTCCCGCATCCATGTCAATGACGTGAACGAGGAACAGTAAACGTCCTAGTACCGATCCCTGCTGCACTTCCCTAACAACCCTCGACTCCTCCGAGACCCAGCCATCCACCACCACGCACTGACTTCTGATAGTGAGAAAACTGCGAATCCACTCCAGCAACGGGCCCCCAACGTGCAGTTTCTTCAGCTTCCTCGACAAAACTCCGTGATCAACCTTATCGAACGCCTTGGCGAAGTCTATATGTACACATCTACAGCGAGCGAGTTCGCAATTGCCTCCAGGACAAGTCCCTGATGCTCCAACAACTGAGACAAGCGACCTTCCGGTCCGAAAGCAATGTTGACGCGGATTGAGCAGCCCAAGTTCCTCAAAATATTTGACAAGGTGCTCTGCAACCAGCTTCTCAAAGAACTTGATGATGTGAGACGTCAAAGTTACAGGCCTGTAGTTTTTTGCCAAGTATCTTTCTGCTCCCTTGAATATGGGGACAATTGATCCTCTTTTCAGTTTTGCTGGTATTTATCCCGTATCTAGAGCCTTCCTCCAGAGCAAATAAAGAGGCCTCCTCAATTCTGCCTTGCACTTCTGCTGCAATGAAGCAGTGATGCCGTTTGGTCCCGGAGCAGGAGACGGTGAAACATTAGCAACGTGCTTCTTGAGGTCTGTTTCTGTAAATTGCACGTTTTCCATTATACCATATACCGATGAATTATTGTTTTGATAAGTAAACTTTGGCAAACTTTGCACTTCAATAGAAATGTGTTACAATCCACTTCTGCTTTCTTATTTACGCAGCAGTTACTTAGTGATAACAAATGAGCGTCAAGCCATCGTACTATTTACTGTTAGAAAAATCCCATCATTGCTTCCCTTATTTTGCATCGAAAAGGTGCATTTTTTGGGCCAACAAGTTACCTACCATTCCTATCAATATTCAGTAAATAGAACTGAGGGAAAAACTCCTGTACATTCAAAATACTGTAACTTGAAATACATCGAAACTCAGAGCCGACGTTCATTCATCGTCCATTTGTGATTGAGTTATAGGCTAGAGAGTGCAGGAAACTCAAAGTATAGAAAAACGGGAATAACAGATATAAGCTAAAACTTACGAATGAGAATAATTCGTGCCATGGGTTCAGTCCTTGGTACAGTTGATGCAGTTATGCGTTATGGTACAATTGGTGGAGAAAAAGTCAAGCTGGACATGGGCAAAAGGACGAGTATTTTTCTATTTTGCAAAAAAGCATTCTCCTGAAACAAGCCATCCGCTACCTGCCGTTTTGATTTACAAATTACAACTGAATTTCAGAATTTTAAGACTTTCACATTCGAATATGTCAATAGAACTCTTATGAAATTGGGCACTGTCTTTTAAACTGCAAAGAACTCACACAACAAAGAAATTTAAACATTATCTGGTCAAGGTCTTTCAAGATCAACTCGTAATTGTAATAGGGCTCTGACAATTCACTTAAGCTCGTATGACTCGCTATGAAAACTTTTGCTTCTGTGTTTCTTCCTAAGACTCAAGTCACAAACTTAGGCAGCGGCCCCACTGGCGAGACAAGCGACGTGCAACGCGACAAATTTGTTGCACGACAAAATGTAACCGAGGGTACAGCAGTCTGCTGCCCCCACCGCCGCAACTGCGATGCCTCGCGACACCCGTGCATTGCTGCAACACGACTCCCGGAAAAATCGCATTGCGTCGCTTGTTGCTTCAATGGGACGGCGGCCTTACGCTCTGAAAGATAGCTTCTATATATCGACGAGACGAAACCGAGAGAAGCCGGAAGCTTCAGTGCTTATTAGTGGACTCTCATGACAAATTAAGATATCAATGACCATGTTACTCTCCCTTCCAGCAAAACGAGAATCTGTGATAATTTAACTTATGAAACTTGAAACCTAACGCACGTCTCTACCGTATAAATGTTTACCGTTATAACTTTGAATATTCTACAGTTTCTTGCAAAGACAATACGATACGATGAGTAGATATGGGCTGAGGTGGGAGTATTTACTTCGAACTGCTGAAGTATTTACCAGAGGCTGGCCGATGCCCAACGCCGATTATACGATGGCGATGGTGTGAAGTCCATCGCCATCGGATGAACTACGATTTTACAATGGAACATGGCAACAAATCCATCGGCAATGGCGATCGAACGATGGTCCGATGGAATTGCATCAAACAATCGGTGATTGCCATCTTCTCCATTGGCGACGGTATTATGAGGAAGCACTGGTCCGATGAAATGGCTGAACATCCCATCAGCGGTGGCATACGATGGACAATGTCATCGGTTGTTCTTCCGATGCCAATGAAATAAGGCTAAAAATACAGAAAAAACTGCCTTACGAGTTTGAAACATTTATTTTTAGTAACATTAAAACAAGGAGTGGGTTACAAAGTTTATTTTGATAAATTTCCCAAATCTAACGATGTCGATTAATATTAAGGTTTTGTAAGGTCATTACATTTGAAGTATATTAGCTACTAGGCAACTACAAATTCAACTTTGTATAAAGAATTTTAACACTGAACTTGAGAATCTTAACACTGACAATAATCTATTACCTACATTTAAGCATAATAACACAAGTCTTCGAGTTCTTTTTATGTCTAGCCCAAGCAAGATTTAATTAACTCTAATAACCTGGGCCTTACATTTCGTACCTTTTATCAGGTAGGAATAGTATTACTGGTATGAAAATCGCACACAGGCCGAGGTTATAAGAGATGCTGCTTTTACTCTATGTTTGTGGTTTGAGATCTTTGTATTTTTAAAATGTGTGAATGCGATGGTCCATCTCCAATTGTGACGCCCTACGGTGGCTATCGCCGATGGTTATTTTACCATAGGTCATCGCCGATGAAAACTTGCGATTTTTGGTTCCGATAGCGATGAAGCGATGGTATTGCATTCTCCATCCAAAGAGCGATGGCGATGGCCATCGTACCTTCGATTTTGCCATCGTAACATTGTACCATAAACGCCGATGCCTACCGCTGATCTTTACTATGCATTCAATATTGCAGGTATACGACTACATGAAGTGCATCATCAGCTACTGCGCCACCGGAGCAGCTCCCACTGAGTGAGAGGTCCAAGTTCCTACCCCGAAACAACGGTTTGGCCCAAACCCTGGATCAAAGTAGCGGCTCTACCTTCCTATAAAATTACTTTCAATTTCTTAGAGGCATCTCATCAAGATAAAAGCCAGTTTGCTATATTTTAAATTTTCTGTTGTTTGAAACTTTTTACGAAAAAAAATCACCCATTATCTCAAAGAGTGTGTAAGTTTTTACCCTTATCACTACTTATGCAGTGTTCTAAATTCTGCGTAACATAAATTTCCGGCAGGTGGTGGATTTTATATAAAAGGAAAGAGAAATGGATCCCGTCGGGGATTGCCACCCAAGTTCCAGCTAATAATTCAGAAACTGAGAAATCGTAGCGTGGTAAAAGGCAAAAATATATCTTTAACCAACGTCTATTTGACCGATGAAGACTTCACAGAGCACTAGAAGCAAAGTATTCATCTAGTGTCGCCCCATGTCGACAACTACCGACCCAGTTCACTGACACCCATTTTGTCGCAGGTGTTCGAGAAATTGGTCGCTTTTAAACTTGGTCGTTTTGCTGAGGTTACGGGTTTGCTGCCTGCTGGTCATTTTGCGTACAGAATTGGTTTGGGTTGTTACGCACTGTTATCGGTACCCCAACATTTATAGTCTGCACTGGATTGTAGGTCTGAGGCACGCCTTGTACTGTTGGACTTTGGCGCGGCGTTTGACTGGGTCCACTACAGGTGTCTACAATAAAAGCTGGAGTCGTTTGGTGATTGTGGTAGGGTTCTATCAATAATTTGTGATTTTGTTTCTGAACGAACGCAGGGTGTGTGTTGACAGTGTTTTGAGTACCTCAGCCGCAGTTGAGTCTGGCGTCCCTCAGGGTAGCGTACTTGGTCTACTGTTGCTCGTCTGTATACTAGATGATCAACTATGCCGACGATTTCACTTTGTTAGCAATGATACCTGCTCCTCGAATGCAAAACGCTGTCGTCCCAGCTTCTGAAAAGGGATCTGTCACGCATTAGGGCATGGTGATCGGCTTGGAGTATGAAGCTGAATGCCAATAAGACTAAGTCTATGATTATAATAATAATAATAATAAAATCATATATTGTTCTCATAAGGTACTGTGGCCAACAAGATTAGGACACAGCGCCTGAGGTTTCATGATTGTCAGTCGATCTCGGACACCTTTACCGCATCATCCACATCTGGAGATACAGGACACTTTGCTTCACGAGTCTAGCTCCTTAGAGACTCTTGGTTTCGTCTTTGATGAGAAGCTTACATTTGAGCCGCATATTAGGCGACTGGTGTCACGTGCTTCCAGTAAGATTAGGCTCGTGCGTAAGTTGAATTCTGTACTTGGTGACAATGAGGTTTTTTTTGCCGCCTGTGTTGGAGTATTGCTCACCGGTCTGGCTTCAGCTGCTGACAGTAACTTGCGTCTGTTGGACCGATTTGTTAGTTCAGCCAGCAGGCTGTGCGCGGATAATGGACCATTGCCACAGGAGAGGGATGGCCGAACTCTGTATGTTTTATAACGTCTATAACAATGAGAGGCATTGGTTGTATTCTTCTATCCCTGCCCTCAAGGTCTTTAGCAGAATTACACATCCTGGTTTCAGCGCGCACTCTTTCACGATGGAGAATGTTCGATGCCGAACTAGTCAGTTCAGTCGGATGATAAGAGAGCCTTTATATCCAAATTACAATGTGAATCACCGAACACGTTAGCTACTCAACAAGCGTTTGCAGGGGCTGCGTAATGGGTAATTCGTTATTACACGTGAACAGAGTTGAAAGATAAAAAAGGTTTTGTTTTTACAGAAGGGGCATCAGCAAAATTGATAATTAAAGTAGGTTTTCGGTAGTACCTACCATGCCTAACCTAGGTTAGGTTAGTTACTACCATATAATACCAAAGCAAAAATAGTTGGGTATCTCGAAATTTTATTCTTCAGTAATAGATTGTGGAAAAATAGAACTTCGAAGTCAAATATCTCGAAAAGTAAACACACGTAAACGCAAACAAATGGTTGTGACTTTTGGATTCAGGACGTGTAAAAGTATAAAAAAAATCACATTTCATATGTATAAGCTTTATAGGGCGATCGGGTAAATAATAGCCTTTTTGTGCAAATGCATCGCTTACGAAACATAGTTGGTTAATTTTGCAGGTTGTTGCACGTTGGTAGCCCTGATATCGGCTCATGCAGATTGTTGTAACGTTACGTCAAGTTTTTTATTAGGTTAGGTAGTAGTAGTAGTAGTAGGAGAGATTTTACTAGAGCTTCAGTGGCACACTGCCTATATCGCGTCGATCTATTCCTCTGCGGAATAGAAAGGGCGCGGAATTCGTCTCATTTTGTATTACAAAATAGTTGTAAGGAGAAGTTTATTATCATTATTAATTTTACATATAGTATATGTAATTTACAAAGAAAAGGATAGAGCCGTAGTTGACGATAGTATTTATCGTAACATATTCAGCACAGTTTTTGATAGAGGCCACATCTGATAAGGAAAAGCTTAAGAGCATTTCTATTAAATTGGTCGCGAGATCCCTCAGAAAGCATTCCTCGGTGGAAGGAGTCAGCATCCTGACTATGCAGGTTCGGATAACAATCCCTCCGCTTGTCGAAGAAGGTGGGACACTCGGCCTTTAAATGCAAGACAGTGAGAGGTACGATGGAATCGTCGCAATAAGGTTGCGGACGCCTCATCCGCAGATACTCGTGAGAAAGTCTCGTGTGCCCAATACGTAGGCGGCACTGTACGACGTCCATTCGGCGGTCGTCGCTATTTGACGAGTGCCACTGTCGGACGGTTTCTTTGATTGTACGTTATTAATTCTCTGCGGCAACCACTGGGATTGCCATAGCTCGAGCAGGTTCCGTTTGATTAGTGGATAATAGTCTCGGCAGGGGACAGCACGGTTTGCCGTAGGCAAATCCTCCAGGGCCACCTTCCTCGACTCATCACATCAGTGAGCTCATTGGTGGTTCAGTTTTGTGGTGGTGGTTCAGTTCTCGCGGTAATTAGTCAATTTTTATCTGGCAGACGTCAATGTGTAGTTGTTGATGGAAAGAGGAGCGAGCTTATGGATTTGGTTTCTGGTGTCCCACAGGGTAGTGTTCTGGGCCCTTTGTTGTTCATTGTATATACAGCGGATCTGTTTCATCTTGTCAATAATTTACTTGTTGGTTACGCTGATGATGTTACTTGGCTGGCTGTTATCGATAAGCCTAGTGATAGATTAGAGGTTTCAGAATCTATTCAGCATGATTTAAAATG
The DNA here is from genome assembly GCA_001587735.2 of Parhyale hawaiensis. Classification (NCBI taxonomy): domain Eukaryota; kingdom Metazoa; phylum Arthropoda; class Malacostraca; order Amphipoda; family Hyalidae; genus Parhyale; species Parhyale hawaiensis. The sequence goes on from LQNS02278160.1 coordinate 14,320,218, forward strand.
ATTGATTCCTGGTGTTCTAGGTGGGGGATGAGGCTAAATGCGGGCAAGACTAAGACCATGCTCGTGTCCAGGTCGCGTACAATGCGACCTCCTTTTCCTGGACTCGTGCTGGATGGTGTATCACTTCCTGTGGTGGATGACATGGTAATCTTGGGTGCCAATTTTGATCCAAAGTTGACGTTTGAGCCCCACATTCGTTCGGTTGCCTCACGTGCATAGCAGAAAATTGGCCTTATGAGGCGTGCTTGGAGGGTGTTTAGCTCGGTAGAATTGACACGTCGCTACTTTAATTGCTTTGTCATCCCTCTTCTGGAGTACTGCTCTGTAGTCTGGGGTTCTGCTGCCGATTGCCATCTGTGTTTGCTTGACAAAGTGGTTCGTCGATGTGCGTTCATGCTGGGTGGTGTTGTGCCTTGTGATCTGGCGCATCGTCGCAGAGTTGGTGGGGTCTGTTTTTTGTATAAAATCCATAACTGCCCCAGTCATCCACGGTCTGAGTTTCTTCCGGATCCATTTGTTAGGGTGAGGTATACTCTGCGTACTGGTGCCCTTCAAGAGTTTGCCTTGGAACAGTTACGATGCCGTACGGGCCAGTATTCCCGTTCGTTTTTTCCATCGTGTGGATGTTTGGAATGGTCTTGATGGCTCTGTCTTGTTGGTGCGGGTATTGGCAGCTTTAAACGATCTGTACACAGAGCTATTCTGTGATCCTGGATCTTTTTTTTTTTCATTCTTTTGTTTTCTTCACCCGCTGGGCTGGTTGCGTGGGGGTTTGTTAACCTCATGGAGTTTCTTCGTTCCTACGTCGCCAGTCTGGTGTGATCTAATAATAATAATAAAATAATAATTGCACGCAATGTCAACATGACCAGACGCCCAATAGATACACACAAACTTTCCATCCTCTTCTAATTGTTGTATCGTAGTTACTATTCGGTTGACAGGGTGGATACTGTCGTACGCTCGGATGGCTTGAACTACACTAAAGGAGTCGGAGAATATTGTGAAGTTCCTTTCATCGCTGTTTTCAATGAGAAGCAACGCTGTGCGCACGCCAAACAACTCGGCGGTGAAAGTCGAGGTCTCCGGTAATAGCCGGCATACTCTAGTTTCACCAGTCGCAGCTGCCGCACATCCAACCCGGTCTTCCGTTTTAAAGCTATCGGTATAGATGTGGGTAGAGCCACTATATTGGTCCCTCACGCGCTCCGCGAAGAGAGTTTTTAGTAAGAGAGGATGAGAGACTCTATTCCCATCGGAATATTAAGAGTATTGTATCTCGAAAACGACGCATTGGCACAATAAACGTCATGGAAGAAAAGTGCCTTAGAATCGTCCAATTGTTCTACAAAACCCTCTTTTATCGATGAACTCCGTTTACGTGTAATAATGTAAATTTACCACGTTACAAACTCCATCATCAATTACAAGTAGCTACCTAATTCACATCCACCTTATCTGCGGAGAAGAGAGAGCGGTATAGAAGTACTGCAGAATATAATAAGCTCGCGTGGAATCACGACTGCCAGAAACTGTGACGGCAGTAGGTTTTGGAACTTTAACTGATCGACGGTAACTGATGCCGGAAAAATGTTAAAAGAAATTCAGGTAAAAATCAATATCTTTAATGGAATGCACTTCATGGAAAAACAACAGGCAAGTGATTAAATACAAACAAACGCACACTCGCGGATACAAGACACCAAAGCTGCAGCACACGACACTATCTTACCAGGCTCACATAGTTCTGCTTAACATATCACTACAATGAAACGTGTGAGCCTCGCTTTCTCACTACAACTGTGCCCACAGAGCGGAAGCGGAAGAAACAATAGTATGTCGAGAACAACGGGGAACCCATGCACGAGAGCGTTTTCACACTGGATCAACGGGCACGGGAATAGCAAGTCGCTAAAGAATAGAAAAAAGTATGAGTTGACAGACAGTAATGTTTCTAGCGCGAACAGGAAAAAAACAAGGAGATAGCAATGTTGTGAGAGTATGAAAATAGAAAACAGGAAAGTGGACACGAATTAATGTGTCAGTTCGACAGTTGCGCAACTACACAGGAATGCAGACATGATCGTAAATTCATACACATTCTGAAGATAATTACTTTTTTAAATTCGTTCATGACTAAATAAACACATGATAACATAAGCTATATACATAAAGACTCGGAGGAAACGGCTACAAGAATACGAGTATTTACGTCTTGGTTTCGTCAGGAATCGTACGATACAATCCGGCACTACAGTAGCAAGTGGAAGTCTGAGCACAATTTCAAATACAAAACAATATACTGTATACGTTTTAGCACAAACAACAGTAGCCACTCCACACGCACTGTAAGAAGAAACATTTCATTATTATCGTGCACTTTTACCACGGTAACTGGAGGACTCGAATATTAAATCTACAGCTCTTGGGTTACGATTATTATTATAGCTACACAAACCAGGCTGCGCTTCTTTGCTAGAACGGTTCATTTTCTTATTATAATGCCAGGGGAAATAAGCCTCGACAGTGAGGCACCTATCGGTCGCTGACACAAGCAATAATAATGGTCGATATGCTGAAGTTGCAGATTACTCATCACAATAGAGACGGTAGGCATATGACTACCATGACTTCCTCTGTAATAAACGTCAATTCGTGACATATTTACCGTTTAAACAGTAAGGTTAGAATAACGGATAAATTTCGTTTATTTCTATGTAATGTTTGTAAATTTACTACGGGACCTGTGTGAGGCGAAAACGAAAGGAACCGAGATATCACACGTATATGAAAAGTATAGGTACACATTTAGTATATGACCGTACGATTAAGTAATGATTGAGCACGGCGGTAACACAAACACAGCACAAGTAATCTTCACTTAAACCGCATGTAAAACGAGATCGTGATTCGTTGTACTTTACAAAACAATTCTTGCAATTATAGTAGCTACCCTCACGCAGTCTCAAATACATTGTCGCGAATAACGTATTTTGAAGATGAATGAAGATTCAATATTAATCACACAGGTCTTGCTAAAAGAAAGGTGAACAGAAGAGTTACGGCCTAAAAGGGAAGAGTGTAACTGTAGAACTTGAACAAGATATATGGAGAAGAAACAAGCGCTGATTACGAACTAATTGTTTCCACTGTTAAAATAATGAAAGCTACGATAACAGAAGCAGGATAAAATACGGGCGTGAGCAAAATGCCGGTAAATGAGGATCGAGGAAAATTATAGTACATGACCTCCAAATAAACTATCTCGGTACTGGTGAGCCGAATCGATTAAATCAACATTATTTGAGCTTTAGGTAATGTTCACAAGCATGAACAATTACCAAAACAACAGTATATGAGCTTTATAGCCTACCATGTCCACATACGAGTGCATCAACCAATATACTGTAATAGATGTGAGCGTTAGACAGAGTCCTGACATGTGAGGATTCGGCAAAATTTCTGAGTGAAAAAAACTTACACAAAAGTACGGGCACAATACGGGTGGACTACAGCACAACGAGGCAGATGAGCTTTAATGTCGACAAATGCTCGGTAATGCACGTAGGGCTCGTGAACCCATCATTTCAATTGAAAATGAATGGGACGGAATTGGCTCCTGTCACCCAACAACGTGACTTGGGAATCACTATTACAAACAAACTACAACACAGTCAGCAAGTTGACAAAAGTGTGAAAAAGTGCAAGAAGAGTACTGGGATTCATCACCAGAAATTTTGAATAAAAGTCCAAGGACATCATTGTTCCCTTATACAAGTCGTTAGTGCGGCCACACTTAGAATTTACTATTCAATTTTAGTCGCCACATCTGTGTAAATATATCAATAACATGGAAAGAGTCCAACGCAGAGCAACGAAATTGATACCTTAGCTAAGAAACTAGCCGTATGAATGTCGCCTAAAAGACCTGGGTCTGATCTCTCTCGAGCAAAGACGACTCAGGGGACAACTAATAGAAACATTCAAGTACTTGAATGGTTTCAACGACGTACCTATAACGGGATTCTTTGAAAGAGACCTTAATGATCGCATACGGAACAACGGTCAAAAACTCAAGCATAAAGCTCGAAGAACGACCTTAAGTTAGCAGTTTTTTCCGTATTTCATAGTCAGCATTTGGAATAGACTCCCTTCCGACGTTGTTAGCGCGGAGTCAGTTAACGCGTTTAAAAATAGTCTTGACATACATTGGGAGATCCTCCTCAACAGCTAAGAATTCCTCCTCCAGGAGTCGCACACTCTTAACGGCCAAAGCTTCCGAGGCTACCTTAATCCGTCTTCTTCTCTCTTCCGCTCCAACTACACCGTTTGACATCATCAACTCCGCATATCAGCGGCTCTTGCTCGTGCTTGCGAGCATTCATGATCGTCTCTTTGGCTGAGATTTTTCTCCTTCCTCTTTTTTTTTTCTTCTCTTTTCCCCAGTCCTTTATATCCTAGGAGTATAATGACTATAGCTCATAGCGGGCCAGGGCGTCAGTTCTGGTGTCTCTTCGGGAATGGGCCTATTGGTTCGTCTACTGCCGCTTATCTAATCTAATCCTCGATAGTTAAGGTTTCATCCATTTATGCTGATCTGATTCGCGTTTAATTTGTCCTTTACTTCATTCACTATCTTATGACTGAAGTTCGGGATGCGGAGGAACTACATTTGCAAGCTGAACGTTGCGCGATCGCTTCCCATACCAGGCACGAGAATTCTTGCGATACTAGAATTGCGGCGTCAGCGTTCTCATTCTCACTCCACTGCGGGGACACTGGCCTAATAAGAAATGGTGATGGTCACTGTCACGGTCGGGAGGTCGTAGTTGTGACATGAACCTTCTGTGGCTGACGCTATAGCTCTGACAATACATGATCGTAGTTGTAGTATTCTCCTAAGTTTACCATCGCACCCACAATAAAGTGTGATCCAAGCAGTGAGGCTCGGTGCGGCCGCCGTGGGACGAACACCACGGGCAACTAAGTATTCAGTGACACATTACCTAGCTCGAGTAGGCCACGCATAATATTGCGGGTAGGGAAACCAGGCGCAAAAGAACCTTAAAGAGACGACAAAGGAAAGGAGAAGAAGAAAAAGATTCGCGTGAGGAAGACTTCTTCCGTGGCAATCCGCAGGGGAGAAAGTAAGAGCGCGGTGAAATAGGTCGGCCGCCTCAATCAGTGGCCTACCTAACGAAACAGAAGAAGTAAAGATATCGAAAACCAACCAAACATTATAAACTAACCTCAGCAAGAGCTGCGACCAGATACAACATCCCCTACGGCAAAGTTATTCAGGATCCCTTGGGCGCGTGAGGCCGAAGATATTCTGACAGGGAAAGGGTCCGCCAGAATATCCTACTAAGGGGCAGTACGCGCTCGACTGCAGCCGTGCACGCCTCCAGGGCCTAGCGGGCATTTAACTGCAGCATGAACAAAATTCAGTGGATTTTCTATTAGGACTGAGCGGTTACATTGACTTTACTCTGAAAGCTGTGGAGATAAGCTAACTGATGTCGATGGTACTGTCGTAGTCAGTAGCACCTCTAAGTTCCCACATGGACAACAGCCAAACGTACCGACACATGAGCGTTTGACAATATTCACATGCACATTATGAGCGACAATAATTTATTCTTGGTAGTAAGCGCAGGAGAAAATGTCCATGCAAGAGCGACAGACAAAAGCACAAAAGCCACTGCATAGCATATGTAACTCTTTTTTAGAAATCTAAACCATGAAACGACATTCTCAGGGAAACTACAACTGTACAGATCTAATTAAGAATAAGTCATTACCACAAGTTTGCACGGATATACACATTTGTAAATCGATTGTGAACCACAACGCTATTCTAACGACACAGCTTCATGCATACTACCACGAAGCCAAAAAGTTGTGCTTTCATAGCTACATATAATTGCGCATTGTTATGGCCAGCACACGAGGGTCCGGCCGATCTGTAGCTAACTACGCATACACTGAAACAAGCGCCGTCCCAAAGCGACACAGCAACGAATATAAGCGCAGCTTCTGTACCGAAGGAGCACGTGCAGGCAGCTAGTTCCGGTGGTGCAGAGGAACACGTGCTGGCTATTGGGACAACAATAGTCTCAGGGTAGTCCAGAGAAACGTCGTTCAGACTAGCAATGCCACCTCCACTCTTTATTATTGATGTATAAATATCATTGCACATAAATAATATACAAACGTTAACTAAAAATTTTCAGAAAAATAAAAAAATCTTCCACGAAATTTCGTGAAACGATAAATTACATACCAATTAGGCCTAATCACAATGTGAGGAAGAAACCACCAGGTTTGTACCACTCTAACTTACGCAGTAATATGATGAATGAATCGAAAAACAAGTTTTTTTTTTCATTAATAGGAGTAACAAACATTAGTTTTGTAAGAAAACCGTAGTCCTAGCTGACTCTTAGAAGCATAAAATAAATAATTTATTCGATGAAATCGACAGTACGGTGCCCTGAACACTGCAAATAATGTAAGACAAAGTAGCAGTGGTAAACTCTGCCGCCTCCATACACGAGTTGATGGTAAAATTTTATTAACCACTGCTAGGTCATTGAAGAAAAGCGTACTTAGCCAGTAGGAGTTAGAGAAAAAAACAGATTTTTTTCTAAGGAAAGATAAAGAAGCAGAGTTTTTATGTAAACGAATCTACAAAATATGAGCAGAGCCCCCGGTTGACTTGCTTTCATGATCTATACCTCTTCAATGTATGATTTAATCTCAACACTCTCAAGGGAATACAGTAACACCCTTTGGTGCGCGCCGTATGAAGCACACCATGCATGCCAGGGTTCAGCCTTTCCGAAACGCTCAGTTGCCATTTTTGAGGACATTATCAGCCTCATACTTCTAACATTGAGGTAGGTGTACTGTGCGAGGGTGGAGCGGCTACCTGTCCAGGACACGTGTTACCTTTCCTGTTACAGGACACGTGTTGTCTCCCCTGCAACCTCTCCTGTTACATGACACTTGTATACCTTCCTGTTACAGGACACCTGTTACCTCCCTTGTTACAAGACACGTGTTGTCCCCCCTGTTACAGGACACCTGTTACCTCCCTTGTTACAAGACACGTGTTGTCTCCCCTGTTACAGGACACCTGTTACCTCCCTTGTTACAAGACACGTGTTGTCTCCCCTGCTACCTCTCCTGTTACACGACACTTGTATACCTCCCTGTTACAGGACACCTGTTACCTCCACTGTTACAGGGCAACCTGAAACGATCAAAACAAACTCTCCTTAGCAGCCCCATAGCTCGCTCGAGCCTGACGTAAACTTAACAATTCGTATTACTACCATTGTCCTTGCAACGGATAAGATTACTTATTATTGTTATATATTTTGTTTAACCTCCGTAGCCACAACTCAAGCGTTTCAACAGAGAAACTACTTGTGCAGTATTGAAATACCGCATATTGGGTAGGCGTGGTGGCCACGTGCGCTACTACGAGCAGGAAAACAAGGCGCAAAGTGTGGTAAGAGACTCGAGTGGTCGGCCCCTTATGTGTCCTCCCACACGAGAGAGACTAGAGATATCCCGCGTGCCAGGTCGGCTATCTCGATCGACAGCCCACCTCACGGGACAGAAAGAGGAAAGTAGAGAACCTACCTAACTTAGAGGAAAGTAGAGAACCTACCTAACTTTACAAAACTAACCTCGTCAGCAGGAACTGCGGCAAGCTGCAACATCTCCAGCGGATAAGGCACTCGGGAACCTTGGGTGCCTGACAGGGGCGTAACCACCGTCCAAAAGTTGGGGGGGACGCTATATATCGCTATTATCAAATGGCAGTTAATAATAGAGTAATTAATAGCCTAGTTGCGGTTGGTGACAAGATGGAATGTGTGCTAGAAAAACAAAGGTAAACATA
>LQNS02278160.1:14349317-14371278 GCA_001587735.2 Parhyale hawaiensis
TCACTGATGATGATTTTTATCGAAACCGGCCTGGTCTGAGAGTTTTACAATTTATATTGTCCATTTTAATAATGACAAAGTAAAACAAATGATTTTTATCGTTGCAACAGTACTTTTATTTAAAAAATAGGCAATGTGAAGAGAGATGAAGCCGCAGGCGGGTGTGCGCCTCAATACACATAAAACTAAGCTAAGACTTCGCAAAGCTTAGCAATGTCTGCTTTAGCCAAACTTTACCAAGAGAGACGCAACAATGTACAGCACTTAGAACAAGCTGTGTATTAGATTGTCTATTTCCTATTTCTGGCACTTTTAGCACCTCTCGGGAGAAAATTTTAGCACGTTTTTCATTACAATTTATGAGTTAAGTACATACAAGGCTTTATAAAGCCTAAAGCCAAGTAGCTACTATTAAGTAGCTACTACCATGCCAAGTACGTAGTTATAATTCGAGCAGTTATTTTGAATGAACAACCGCAGAAATTACTACAAACGACACAAGAAGTGTGTATTTTTTAAAATTTTTAACACCTATCGCTTGATTTCAGCACCTTTTCAACAGCTTGTCCATTTTAGCACTTTTTAGTACTTTGAGCCCCTTGTATACACCTTGTTAGAAGATAAAGACTACAGCCACAACAGAAGACACGTAGACGCACTGACCAGGTGGTAGTTCCACATCTGGTTGCCGAGGCCCTTATGGCAGCCATAGAGCAGCACAGGAGCGCGCACCCCTGCCACGTCAGGGACATCGAAGCAGTTGTGGCTCTTGCGTGGTCGTAGGTCCTACAAATGATGCAAGATGTATACGCACTAGTGAAGAGAAACAACCTACTAACGCAAGTTACGCAACGCATTACAAGACATGGTATTTTTTATTATACTATATTATTATTATAATATTCAGATGCGTATGTCTTCGTTTCCACAACCAAGGCGATATCACAGAGGAAGAATGAAGGGATAAATAGTGTGACTATAGACACGTGTAACCCATGCACGAGGGTGTTCCCACACAGGATTAACGCGCATGGGAAAAGCAAATCGGGAAAGAAGAGGAAGAACAGATGGAAGAAAGACCAGTAGGAGTAACAGGTGGGCAAGAAGCAAAGTGGGCACAAAAGACAGACGTTCCGAAGGCCTAGCTAATGGCTAAGGTAACTTACAGGGTCCCCCAGGGGGCGCTGCCCCCCGTAACATAGGAATGGCGAACCTAAACTAACCTAATCCTATGGCCTATGCCCCCTGAAGGGATGCACAAGACATGGTAACGAACACTTGAGGCAGTAAATGGGGAGGCAGTTGATATATAAGTGAGGTGTTACAGCAGCCCACGCACATATCGTGTACTCATCTCAATGAATTATGAGTCTGTGCTAGCATACCAATCCATAGCCAGAACAATGTTGCTTTTACCCTCTCAAACTTAGGCAAAACATGCGAAGGTTTCAAGACCGACGTGTGTACAATTGGATTCGTCATCGATGTGCTATGACTGCACAAGATCGTCTCACTGAAAACCATCACAGCACACAAATATTTACATGCATTGAACCCCACAATCTCGATCCGCAAAAGCCATGCCCACAGTATGGAGAAAGGCCACTAAATGAGTCAATTTTTTTTATTCCGGGGCTGCGCGCACCCAGCAGATTCGCTATGGCCAATGTTCGTCCGGCGTAGCGGAGGGCTGGGGAGGATGAACCGAAAATGAGCCTGAAAAACTGGAATACGGCCAAAAAAAAAAGTAAGTGCATCTGACCGGCAAATTCTGTACTGTCCACTTGACAAGTCTAACACTAGCATCAGTCGATGTTATCCAATACAAACAGTATACATACTGAATAGGTACTGATCTATCATCTGGATCGGCAAAAAAGTGCACGACACTAGTTTAACAGGAGGTGTTGATAAGTGCACACTGTAAGGCTTACTTTGTAGCCGGTGAGCTGGAAGAGCTGCTGAGGACTGCCAGAGCAATCGGCAAGAGAATCCAAGCGATCGAACTGACCCTTGAACTGCGTGTCCACACACAAAGAAGACCTGGACATGCTTCGGATCTGCACAGAAGGGATAAATTTGTGAAAGCTATGAGACCAACCTACAGCAATAACTCCACAACAACGTAAGTTTCCTAAGCACTAGTTTCAAAATCATTAAAAAGCAGCTTTGCAATTGTAAATTCTTTAGCGCAGGTCTCAGGAAGCGCGATGACACATCATATCACTTTGGCCCACTGAGTGAAATTGTCGTGCATCAAACACGAATATTGTCTGGGTTCGGCTTTATGAAAGCATGTTCTGATTTCCGTTGTTTCCGACCCTACACTGATCTAGGAACTTTAGCTGTCACAAAATATTCAACTGTCTTCAGGCAATCCATATCCAGGAATATAGCCACGGTAGGCTAATACCGTAGTACATAAATAAGATGCACTGGCATTTGGAGCCACCTACAGTTCCATTGCAGTAGTCCGGAGGCTCCACCAGCGGGTAATGCTTCACGAGATCAAAAGCGACTTCTTCCATGAACCACTTGAACGGCCGGCACTTGTTGCGCTCCCTCACGGCGTGCTGCTCTGTTAGGTCTCCAGTCGATACCTGCGAGCGGAATTATAGGTACTGGACCCTAGCATATGTGTAAGTAACATCTACAATGGTAGCCTAACAATGACTTATCAATAGCCAATAGGCGATACATGTACCTTTGTTGTAAAACGAGTGCATCAAACTAGCACGACGAATTAAACTAATTACATGGGAAATTCACTCCAAGGATAAAAAAAAAAACAACACCAACGTCATACCTACAGGCTACAAACATGTTTTAAAACGCTTCAGATTACATCGAATTGATTTTCATTGGACTGGAATACAGAAAGAGAAGCATACTTAGCATTTGACAAACTACGACATCAACAGGAGACAGTAATGACTAGAGCGCTTACACTTAAAACGTAAATAATAGCTTTATCGCAGAATTGACCACATCTCGACTATTTGGCTATAAATTTCAGTGAAAATTTTACGGAAAGTTAAACTCATGATGCTTATAGTGTCGGTAAATTTTCAAATGACTAATTGTGTTGAATCTAGATAATTTATGTTTTTTGTAAATTTTTCGAATTTCATTGAGCGGCGGTAATAGCTTTTAAACAAAAAAAAAATAGAGTATTCACAGTTTTATATCCCCAAAGGAGCAAAAATGAACAACACAAATGAGAAAACTATGTATTAAACAAGAAATCATCAATCAAAAGTTTACAATGACTAAAAAAGTCTTATTTGCAATTTTGCCAACATGACTCCCATGACGATAATAACTTCAGTTATCCAGCCAGTTAGTTTCTTCATTGCAGAAGGTGGAACTGCCCTTGCTGCAGCAGCAACAGCACCCCACAAGACAGATTTTGAGTTGTATTGCCTTCTTCCTGTATAAATTTCGTTTAATTTCCCCTCTCAGAGAGGTCCAGTTTTCAATTGGGTTTAGATCAGGTGAGCACGGTGACCAAACCATCAGTTCATCTCCATGGAACCCCAAAGAGTCAAGAAATGTTGGGGTAGTACGCGCAGAGTGAGACGGCGTATTATCATGCATGAAAATCAAGTTTCGAAGCAACGAAAGGGGCATGTCGTTCAACAATGGGACCAAGGCTTCTTTTAACATGTCACAATATGATGCAGATGTAATTGTCACCCCATAAGTACTCTAACCGGACCTACAAGTCAATCCCCTATGATACCAGCCTGTTGATCTTCATGTATTTCTATGCCCATTCTATCCTCAAAATTTCATGTCTTGGGGTCAGGGCAGGCAATTTCAGAGGGGATTTGACGGTAGCAATGGAGCAAAGGATGTCATTTCTTGTGGTTTTAGGCACTTCAGGAAGCCCAGCGGCTGCAAAAATCAATTATTTGTTTGCCCGGGTCTTTTACGTAGCTGACGAACCACATATCTCATGTCTCTATCAGTAACAGTCCGTGAATGCCCAGCATCTGGTTGTTTTTACCGTGCTGAAGAGTCCTTCAAGAATCTTCTCACTGTGTCAATACGGGTCCTTTCTTTGGGCAATGACATCAGTAGAGGTGACTTTATCAGTTTTTTTGATAATAATTTCTTTCTCCTCGTTAGTTAGAGCTTTTCCACGTCTCATTTTAGTAGAATATATAAGAAGCTATTATTGTCGTTAACCTCAAAAAGAGAGAGAAAAAAAAGCAAAGAGTTGTCAATCAGGAGACGCAGCAAAATGTAAGCAAACTCAAAGGTGTTGCCATCAGATGTCACGGTTTCCCGGCAAGTTTCATGAAAATCTGATAGCGCAAAAATGAGGTATGGTCCATTTTGCGCTGAAGCTATTATTTCCGTTTTAAGTGTACAAAAGGATTTGTAGAGAGTTTGCAGATATCTGAATAATTAGGAGCAGTTTCCCACGGCTTTTGTAAATATATCCTCACACCCTAGTTCCTCACTAGTTACCAGCTGATCTAGGACTGAGAAATCGAAGACTAGGGATATATAATTGGCTTCCAGGGATTCCTGACCGGATTGGACAAGATTGCAAGAAGCTCTCCGGTGCAACACGAGCCACCCAATACTGTACACATCACATCAACAGCTGCAATACCGGGGCTCACTACACATTCGCACCCACAACTTGATGCGAGGAAGTACAACTAGCACGTCATCCATACTACACACTTTAAATATGACGGAACGACGCGCGAGATGTATATCCTCGCATCAGAAAGTGCGTGCGAATGCATGGTGCGGCTCCAGCAGTAGAGTTGTTAGCTCCACATAGCTACGTATTTAAAAACAGATTAAAAATGCAAGAACAACTGATGAATTTCGGTACAACCGAAGGAAGAACCAATTGTCTTACCACTACGATGGAAGACATTGAATTTACTTACAACAGGTATATGTTTGCAAATTACAGATACCCTAAGACATTTTTCGGTTTCCAGAATTAGGTATATGCTCATAAGTAGCTGTACGGAATGCTATAGCTAACTTCCAACGGATCCTCACATGCACCATGACAATGCTACTCACTTTGTTTTCCTATTTACAACACTATGCTTCCTCGATTAAAACCTCTCTTTGGATACTATTCACACTTTCATATTTTACTAGATAAGTAGGAAATGAATCCTGTACAGCACATTCGTTTAACACGAATGAAGTAAACACGATGGCGCTCGGAACAGAAATGGAAATTACGCCTGGTCGTGAACTGAGTTGTAGCTTCTGAATTGAGTTAGCAGCTGCGCTTAGGGAACACTGGCCAATTTTGACACAAGAGCTCAACTGATGCTGTGCTGTTACTCGTATCAGCACATGCTGTACTGATGAAGATAACAAAATTTTGTCACATGTGTGACAATCGAACGAAACGCAGCAACTCATAGGTACAGTGTCACACAACCAACCTTCTACAGACGTGATGACGAATTCTATGTTATCTGAAACATCAGCAACAAAAATTTTAAAGCTATTTTTACTTATGTAGTCTGATCCTTCTTTTTCTATAAATGTATAGTCTTCTGAAATGAAGAAAAAGCTATATTGTATTGACGACAGTATAAAGCTATGCATGGGGGTCGCCGCCATGCGAGTAATACCTGTTCGGGGTTCAGTACCCCTAAGATCCTTGTCGTGGCGGTTGGGCTATGCTGTGGGCTGTGTGTCCCTGCGAGGCTGCGAGGAGTTTAATTTACTACTGTTCCGCTATTTCTAATACATCAGTGTTCAATGGAAATCTTAGGAACAAACCGTATCATCGATTGGCAGAGGAACGTCTAGATAACCTAATCTCCCTAGTTGGAACGTCAGTCATAAGCGCATATAAGCTTCGCTAATTTGGAGGAGTTTCAGGGGTTAATCCTAAATGAGTTATTCTTGAGTCGGCCTGCACACTCTTATCTCGCTCGATCCAAAGAAGAAAATCCAATGCTGATGACTGAAGTTTGAAAGAAATGAGAACTAATTTACGGCAGGGGCTCATGCTCATGTTGATGGAACAGTCTCAGTCACTGACGTATATAAATAATCTCGGGAGACATTGCAGCATCATACAAACATGGCCAAGAGCAGCAATGCATGCAAGTGGCGCAGAAAAAGGCATGGGTGATATTAAGAGTTATTGTAGCCACAATAATGACACGTCACGTGCAAAGTACAAAGCCTACCGCTGCAGTTTACACCCTTTACCTGCAGCCAGCCAGGCTGTCTTGCGTAGAGGTACTGCTTGTACTCATCCATCCACACCTCAGCCACTCTGCGGTAGTTCTGTGTATAAAACAAGAAGAAACGTACATCAAGAAATTGTACAACTTAATCCAAATCGCAGAAATACTGTGACATGCACCGCTCCTTTAAATATTACTGCTTAATCGCATATACAGGAAACACTTGTTGACAGGTCCGCTATCTATCGTACGCAAAATCATAAGTAACTATTACAAAATGTTAGTCACAATGAAGGCGCCGGAACTCACTCTAGCAACAAAATTATCTTTTCGTGGATTAGGGAAGGGGGCAAACTTTCGATAGATGTGTCCAATTCTTGAGCAGGGCGCGTCGAGCATCTGGCCGTGACACTGCCACACTTTGAAGGAGAGCTCATATTGCTCTCCACCCCAAATGTCCAGTCCTGGGTCATAGCCGCCTAGCTCCCAGAAGAACTTGGTGCTGATGGCAAACAGTCCTCCAGCCATCACTGGACTCCTGCCAGGCAAGGGCAAGTACAGTGTCAGCAAAGAAATATAGAGTGCTCCCCATTGTAGTCAATGCTAAAAAGCGCGGTGTTCTTTTTATGTTTCCCCCGCTGCCATGCATCTGATAATTACTATTCATCATTACTATCAGACCTGCGTGCCCTTATGGAGCATTGTTTCGCTAGTTTTTGCTTCAGCCTCTTGCCCCTCATTTTCATTGCTTGCTTTGTGGCGCTGCAGTTTTAGAAGAAATTCATCCTGATGACTCCTAGTAACTTTCTTGGTGAGGAAAACGCTTGTATTTTGACATGGAAGACTGAAAATCTGTCAACGAAATAGACTTCAAGATGCACAGGTCGAGTTGAGAGTATCATTTAAAGTCTGTCGCTACAGCTCGCGGCCTCCCACTCAACGTCGTCCCAACTCGAAAACCTGTCCCTGGAAAGCCTAGAAAGACCTCTACATCTGGCGACGACATGCAATTGAGTGATTTACGTCATAGGATGTTGTCAGTAGACTTAAAGGTCTTTCTAAGCCTTCCATGAGCAGGTTCTCCAGTTGGTACGACGTTTGAGTGGAAGGCAGTGGGCTGTAGCGACCAGACATCGAATGGTACTCACATCTCGACATCTACACTTCAAAAATTACCTTTCGTTGACGCATTTTCAGTCTTCCAGATCAATATACTAGCCTTTTCCTCACCAAGAAAGCTACTAGGAGCCATCAGGAAGAACATCTTGTCAAACTACAGTGCCACAAAGCCAAGAGCTCGAAGAGCACGGAAGTCTGAAAACGCAAGCTGGCTAAGCTGCCAGATAGTTGAGTTACCAGCAGCAGTAATGATCAGATGCGTGACAGCGGGGAGAAACACAAAAAGATTACCGCATTTTTTAGCATTGATTTCAATGGGGAGCGCTCTATACTATTTGCAGATATGTACTGTACATATATTTAATTAACATAAAATAATGCTTCTGGATTATGTATTTCATGCTAGCTAAATCGAGAGTCCTCCAGTCATCTTTGTACTATAGGGATTAAGGGGAAGTAAATAGGCTAGCCAATGTAAATAGAGAGAGGGCCCTCCAGTTATCTTAAGACACAAGCGATAAGAGGGGAAGCAAATAGGCTAGCTGATGTAAACAAAGGGTCCTCCAGCCATCAGTCTATTCTTGCAACGGAAATGACAGTAAATAGAACAATCAAAATGGTTACAAAGATAGGAGCTAAAAAAACTGTTGGTACAATCAACACACAGTGAAATATACATACCTACATATACTACAAACTCAAAACAATATCCATCTACCAGGCTACTTCATCAAGTAACTTAAGAGTGGGTAAGAGCCACATACAAGACAGACCACTGTAACAACGTAAGCAAGGATCAGCACTTACTTGAAAGGCTCGGGCATACTGGACTCATCCTCAGGCAGGAGAGGCAGGCGTTTGTAGAAGAACTCCCAATCGAAGCCTCCCCTACGACCCTCGTCCTGCGCCCGGTACTCAAATGTCTCAAAGTCGATAACATCAATGAAGGGACACACGGCGGTGCGGTAGTCCTTCTGAATCGGTTCTGATGAGGATCCAGGAATGTATTTCAAAATTGGCGTTTATGTAACATTCGCCTCATAGCACCTTAATCTTTACATTAAAATGGTAACACGATACAGCAAATGTTGTGACAGCAAAATGATAATTTTCTGTTACTTGTTCCCCTACCCTCATCCACTATTACTGCCAAACAATCAACTGTCTCATTCTAAATCCTAACCCTATCAGGCTACCAAAAAGACAGTTTCTTTACTCTCAACCACTAGATTTCGCAATCATAATTACTAACTAGCGCACTGTGAGAACGCATACCTGCGCCAGGCAAAAGTGAAAAATTCAAAATTCAATTTGGTTTTCAAACTATGATTTCTTTTTTATTAGCACCAAAATGTGGCCAATTTGCCTTTTGACAGTAATAACTGTTCTGTAATCTTATTGAAGATCCCATCATAACTTTTCAAGTTATGTTGCTGAGAGTCAAACACACAAACAAACCAACAAATCATCACATAAATTTCATCATTAATGTCTTTCAACATTTTTAACAATTCCAGTAAATTTTATAGTGATCCATTCATAACTTTCTGAGTTATTTAGCAAAGAAATATAAACTCAAACACAGAGACAAACAAACACCAGTTCATTACAAAACGTAGGATGTAAATACGACAGCAGACAAAGCAAATGCACTCGTACTGTTAACTTTTCCCTGTTTCCTGCTTTTTGCTTTGTTCTTGGAATCTATCTTGCAGAAAGCGAGAAGTTGAGCTGCACTGTACGTTGGTGAAAAAGCAATGAGTGGAATATTTCACCGCAATAGAAGTACCATACATTTGGAGGTGGAGCAAATCGATTGTGTGTTCCGGGTTCCCTCTCGACTCCAATACACAACAAAGAATACCGTTTTGGGTGTGTTTACTGGCAATATTGAAAGCTTTTGAGACCAAGTGTTCCTCCAGACTACAAAGCAAGTATAACCCCTCTAAGGGCAGAGGTATCACAGTTGCCGAAGTCGCTCATTGTCACCCGCTTGGCGGGGGACGACAACCCTTCGATATTCCAGGCTGTTATTGGCAGTGCCTCTGAACCTGTAACAGTGTGACGGGTTACTTTTAACGACTTTGTTGCTTCCGTCACCTCTGAGCATAAGCTTTTCTTAACCCTCCTAATGCACAAGTAGGGTGAGCTGAACTCTGGTTAACCCGCGGTCCCAGTCAGTCTTGTAATGATAATAGAGGAAGGTGGACGTGCAGTGGAGCGTTCTATAAGCCACTCTTCTTAGTTGCAAGCTGCCATAGCAGACCCGGAAGTGTTGGTGCAGCCTAGAAGAGTCTTGAACAAGGGCCTAAGGCGAGTGTTTTTCTTTCTTTAGCTTGACTCCTAGGCGGCCATTCCGGTCAACCGCGAAGTTCGCTAACTGGTTCGAGCTTTGCAATTGTACATACGGTACTCATTTCTGTAAATACTCATTTCTCCCCTTGTGATAGAAATCCTTGCCAACTTCATGTATACACTTTCCTTAACTGGTCTGATCAGTGGCTGACTTTGCGCGGCAAGATTATTGCTTAGACAGTGGCGTATCCGTTCTACATAAAGTTACTTGAACCCGGAGGTCGTGGTGACTTTGTGATACAGCTCCAGGCAATGTTGGTGCAAGACCTCACATGTGACGTACTTGTATTTTATCACACTTAGTACTGACTTTACGTAGCTTAGTAATGCGAAATTAATACTTAGTCACAGCTGCTCAATCGAGCCATTCGCCGTTGCCACTGACCAGCCTGTCTCCAGAACCAAGAGTGAAATTAGAGTGGGGAACCTCATACGAGCACAACTTAGCGGGCAGCAGTAATAGTGACAGTTTGTGCCCAGAGCAAGATTTCAGCTTCCTTAATCTAAAGTATATAACTCTAACTCTAATAAGTGGCCAATGTGTTGAAACTGAAATTTTGTTACTCGAACGCCAAAAATGCCTTGCACTAGTGGTTGCGCTTGACAGTGACCCTTTCTAATAACGTGCCTGACAAGCCCGTTTCTAACATACGACATGCGAGCACACAATCCAGCGGGACCGATACACATGAGTGTTCGTGTTGATACCAGAACAGTGGGTTCTCTTGTTGGACCTGCTCGGATACCGTGAATCGCGAGGGTAATTTTGTGTGCCAGTAGCGAACTAGGGAGCGAATAGCCATTTGATTGGATTTGGCGCTGGTAACTCTATGGTTGAATACGGTTTGCCCCTTCGCGATTGTGCTCGCACAAGCAACTTTCTTCGCCTTTATCACGAGGCTACCGATGTCATTCAATTGCAAAAGTCCTCTATTTCTTCTTTTTTTGTGGCAACTTTCACGACATTGACAAGGCTGGTAGGGACGGTGTTTTTGTCCTGAGGCGAGAGTTTAGTTTTATAGCTAGTGAGTTAGGGAGCCTAACTGGCTCATTTATACAGCCTTTTGCCGGAAGTTGAACGGAACCTGCTGTCGCAGTCCCCACGCGGCCGTCATTATTGGATAGGATTGCCAACCTCATAACAGCAGGGCAGAAAAACACAAGGTGCCGCAATTATTGTTTACTGGTCCACTGGTTTCTCCTCAAAATTTTCGGACAAAGGGTCCTCCTACCGCCCAATATTGCTCCTGTTCCCTACGGCCAAGGTCCTGGAGCGCTTCTGCTGCCGTTCATCAATGAGGCATCTCAACCCTCTCCTCACCAACATGGCTTCCAACCCATGCATTCTACAACATCTGCTCTGCTATCCCTTTCCTTCCAAGCATCCCATGGCATGAACAAACCTGAGCCCCCTGACCTCATGGTGGCTTTGCTGATTGATTTCAGCAAAGCCTTCGACACAGTTCCCACTGAAGGCCTCCTCTCCTCGGTTTCTAACACCATACTCCATCATAATATTGTCAGGTGGCTCGCGGCTTACCTCAGGGGCCGCGCAGCCTGCTGCCTCTATAACGGCTTTCTTTCTCAATTCCCCAACTTCCAAGGTTCTGTTGTCTCACCTTCCCTTTTCAACCTCTACGTCTCTGATTTCCCCATACCTCGGGACCAGTTCTGTCGCCCCTTGTGACATCATACGCCGACGACTTCGATGACGTGGCGTCCCATCGCCACCCTCTCACCGCTGCAGCCGCTCTAGCAGATCGCTCTGACTTGATCCACCCGATGCCTGCGCGTCTTTGTTCGTGGATGGACTCTGCGGGAGCTCTCTGCACGGCTGCTGCGGGGACTTCTACGGACCAATCGCAGGCACTCATCGTGGAAGGAGTGATTACGCGGATCGTCACGACGCATCTTTTCGTTTTCTCACTCTCCTCTCCCGCTTGTACCGTCTCGCTGTCTAATGTTTTTTCCTTCATGGACATCTCCTTTCTGCCGATGACCTTCCCGTTGTTTTCTAAGAAGCCCTTTTCTTCTTGTTTTCCCA
Source organism: Parhyale hawaiensis (assembly GCA_001587735.2). Classification (NCBI taxonomy): domain Eukaryota; kingdom Metazoa; phylum Arthropoda; class Malacostraca; order Amphipoda; family Hyalidae; genus Parhyale; species Parhyale hawaiensis. Next base: position 14,361,027 of record LQNS02278160.1, read on the forward strand.
TCCTTCTGTCTCATTCCTCCCGTTATCCATTCTATTGTGCGGTGATATCCACCCCAACCCTGGCCCCGCTTACCCCTGCTCAGTCTACTCACGGAACGTCACCCACAGAGGGTGGTGCTACCAGTGTTCCGCTTGCGCGCGCTGGGTCCAAAAGCCCTGCTCTGGCCTTTTCAGTGAAACTAGTTACCACCCGAACTGGAGGTGCCTCAGTTGTGCACCTCCGCCTGGCCCTTGCCTTCTCCACCTCCGCCTCCTCTTTTCCGGATCCTGCTCACGCCCCTCCGCTCATCGTTCTGCAATTTAACTGCAATGGACGTCTGCATTACAGATCTGAACTATACGCTTTCCTCCACAGCATAAAATATTGCCATTGCAGCCATCTAGGAGAATAAGCTCACTCCCAGCTCTCCTCCCCGTCTTCTCTGGCTTTACACCACAGTTAGGAGAGATCGTCCTGCCGCCAATGGCGGTGGCGGTCTTTTGTTCCTAATCAGAGAGGAAATCTCGTAACAGTAAATAACCACTAACCACCTACTCCCAATGACCACACAGTCGAACACCTGGGCGTCAACGTCACCCCGTGCTCCCCATCCCTCACCAAAGTTAACACATACGTTCCTCCAGCTACCTCTTGCCCCCCTGGGTACAGACTAGACTCTTCCATCTTTTTTGCTGACTCCCTCATTATGGGTGACATCAACGCCCACATCACTGACTGGTTTTCTGTAACTCAGGATGAGCGGGCCGCCGCGCGGGGTGAGGAGATCAGTGATTCCATTAATTATGGAACCTACCGTCTCCCCAATATTGGCGACTCGCCGACCAGGGTTCCTCGTGACGGTGCGGGTTCCTCTCTGGAACTGACCGTTATCTCTGTCAATCTTGCACTGATTACACCTGGTCCACCACTACTACCCTCTCAACTAACCATCCACCCATCTTGATCTCAGCTGAATATAGAAATTCTGCCCCCTCCTGTCCCAGACGCACCTTCATTAACTTCAGGAACGCTATCTGGGAGGAGTTTACAAGCGAGTGCCAGGAACTAATTACCTCCCTCCCACTCAGAGCTGGGCATAGATACTCAAAAATGTATCTAGATACACCCTTAAAATGTATCTAGATACAGATACTAGATACAACTTTACAAATGTATCTAGATACAGATACTAGATACGTACTTAAAAGTATCTATAGATACAATTCTAGATACTTTTATTTTTACAACTGAATTTAATAGTTTTACTAGTTCATATGGTTAAATATCATGTAATTCAGGTGGCTACAAATCTGTTCCTTTATAATACTGTTGTATAGTAGATTAGTAATTACAATAATAATAACTGTTGCACATTTACTTCCGGCAAAGAGGCTAAATAGTTGATCACACTTGTGGGTGATGAAATATCATGTCTCTAAAAGAAATGGGCAATGTCATTGAAGTTTCATAGTCAATAGGTATATTGACATTTTTGCAATAACATTCAAATGCAAAGTATAATTTAGGCCGTATATTTTGATGGATGTTACCCCAATTCCAAGCAAATCTTTAATAAACAAAATAAAAAACGGTTCTAAAAAATAAGTAAATGACACAAGTTTTTTCCGTTGAAGTATTTAATCCCACTAACAAAGTTGGAATACAGGTAAACAAACTAAAACAGTGTTGAAAAAATATATATGTAATCCATTCCGTACATTAAAAGCAGTTTCTACGACGGCTCAACAAAACCTTCGGACGATTAGCTGAGGCAAGTAGAAACTCATTCTTTTGTCTACCATGTGCACCAACCCTTTAAGTTACTTGGCTTGAGTTGCTAGGTCTTCCTTTCATTTGACATATTTTTAATGATAACAACCTATTAGCTCACCAAGCAACGGCGGTAACCAGTTGGTGGTGCACTCGGTGTGGGAATCCAGGAACACCAACGTCTCAGCAGAGGCGTGCTTAGCTCCCTCCAACCGTGCCCTGATCAGCCCCTGACGCTCAGGCAGTCGTACCACTCGAGCAACGGGTAAATGTTCCGCCAGGTAGTTGTCCAGTTTCTCCTTTAGGAGAGCTAAAATAACAAAGATTTGCAGGGTTAGAACAGAGAAAGGAAAACCAAACATTTGAAATCTTGAGAGTAAACCACTTCTAGTACCACACTGGAAAGAGTACTTGAGTAATTGGCATATACGGTACTTGTCAAAAATTCATCAACAATTTCCTTCCCAAATAATGACATGGGGAAAAATTGATGCATGAAACTGCTGGAAATGATTTTTTTGTAGAAATTTAAATCAATTTTAATTTGATAAAAATACGACTGTTCATGCTCTTTATCATTCAAAAGGCTAACCTTTACACTCATATTAAATTAAGCTTTGGAGGTGGTGTAACCCAGAAAAAGTTTGATAAAGGAAATGAAACACAGGCAGGAAGGCCAAATTACATATTTCCTTCCACATCCACTGAGGCCGTGAATTCACTTCGGAATTTAATTAAGAACACAGCACAATGAATGTACATATTTGTTGAACAATGAACATTTGGTGCTTCAGATATTGCGAACGCAGAGAAAAAGATCTCTGGGTCCCCCCCCCCCTCTGGGTTATGCTCCTGACTGATGCTGCCACAGCCCCACTTTGCAGCCGTAACGTGAACCAGGGCCTGCTGTCCTTGGCTGTAGGATCAAGACGTCTAACCTGTTCCAACACGCAGTCAAAGAGGGTGGCGCTCAAGCTCCACCCTTGTAGAAGCTATTCAACTACAAAGGAAGTCGTGTTGGCTTGCAAACACTCAAAACACAATTATTCATTCATTCTTTACAATGAATTAAAGTAAAGGTCATGCACTCACACAAGAAATCCCTCTGTTTTCCTAGTACGCAATTTTTCAATTCAATAAATTAATCAAGTGATGGAGTAACCACTGTAGCTGCATTCTACGATGAAGGTAGTATTATAAGTAAGAACTTTACTAGCACAACAGGAACACACTACCTCTACCACGCCGAACTATTCCCGTGGTTTAACACAGGCCCGTGCGCCACTAGAACACGAAGTACATCTCGTTTTGAATTCTCAAAGGTTTTACCTCGGCTTTTCTGCCTTAAGGTCTCAGATTATAAGTGAATTCCGATGAGTTCTGTAGTCACAAGTGGTCAGTGCGCTACTGACAGGAAACGAGGCGCAATGCATCTCCAACCCCCAGGGCATGGCTGAATGCTTCCACTCCGCCACGCCACACAGGGGCTACAAATAAAAAGCGAAAGAAGATGACAGAAGAAAGACAACACCCATGCGGAGGGTCCCTTCCATGGCCCCCAAATGGGAGCATACAAAAGTCCCCCGGGATGGGTCGCTCAACATTCTTTGGTGACCCACCTCGTGATATAATGGGGAAGTATAGAGCTTAGGTACCTACCTATCCTAACAACACTAACCTCAGCAGCAGGAGCTGCGGCCAGCTGCAACACCTCCAGCTGAGAAGACAGACGAGACATCCCTTGGGGTCCTGAGGCACAATACCTACATATTCTGAAAAGAATAGGACCCAAGAGACTATACCTATGGTATCTCTGGAAGCGCCTATGATGAAGGCCACTTACGTTTAGTGCTAGCATCATCTACAAGGATAATTTCTTTCAGTAGGTGCTTAGGAGCCCTATTATAAGCAGAAAAGGCAGTGCGGAGGAGAGTAGACCAATGTTCATTGTGGAAGGGCACCACCACTGCTGCTGTGGGCAGGTCTGCCAAGTACAGGCGCTGTCGACACCTGCAACAGACAACACCAGCAACATCTGTAAGCATACAATTGTACATAGTTACAGTATAATGCATGTGCAGGACACCCTTCAAAGTACTATATTGTTCAGTACACCTACCTAAAGCATGAGAGGGCTGGCAAGTATTATTTATACTACAGAGATACCCTTCCGGAAAGGAAGAAACCGTATGAAGTATGAAGCTCTAGGTAACATAATAGCTATTTCCTTATCTTCAAAATAACAAACATTCCGATTGTCTACAGCTAAACCTCATATAGGTACTGTACTTCAAACTGAGTAGAATTTAGTAGGAACTGTCATAAAAATGTCAAAAAGGAAAGCAAACTCAATGTGCAATCATAGGGGCAAAGAAGATTGTGCACAGCATTTATTGACTCAGGGTCTTGAGATTTTTTTTTTTTTTGCAATCGAGGAAAGTCTTGCAAAAGTTAGGACTGCAGCAGAAACCAGTCTGGAAATGAAAATGCACTGCAAAGAATGAGGATACCTACTGCAATTGGCCTAATCAATACCGTAGCTAATAAGAATGGTTGGAGCATCATAGTTTTCATATGATTGTTCCATATTTGAAGCCACAGCTCTAACAATTGTGGTTGACCGCAATAAGGCAGTCCTTTGAGCCCAGCATGGGTTTTATTCAGTGAACAGGTAGCTACCTATTATTTGTCCTATGTATTCCATAGTTGGGGGGCATGGTCTTGCTTTCACAAGTTTCCACAGTTTACAAACCAATATCTGCTAAAACTGAAACAGGATACAGATAGGAGGCTCATATCAAAGACAGAGAAAAAATTTGAGTCAGCAAAGCCTACCTCTCAAGCCAAATGGAAGTTTAGATTGCCAGGATTTATACAGTTGACTGTTTTGAAGTGACTGTCGATACAAACGGAAGCGGAGAAATTTAGGGATGACTTGGTAAGCTTTGCAACAAGATAAAAAATGTAGGTNTCCAAATCATAACCAAATATCCGTCAACTATCCCCGTTAGTTTGGGTCCACGGCCCAGCGTCGTAAAGTAACAGCGCTAGGCATATTGGACCCGTAAGCCCCCCCCCACGGCAAGGACGGGATAGAAGGGGGGATTTAAAACAAATAGGAGTCAGAGAGAATTAAATGTATTATAGTCATGTTGACAGTTAGCAATATATAAAAAAGGAAGCAAATTTTGTTGGTAATTATTATATGCCTAGTTTAAGCTTCCCGGAAGAAAGAAGAGACATAAAGAATGCCTAGATAAACGTGGAAGCCATGCACAAGTCAACGCACATGGGAACAGTAAGTTGGGAAAGAAGAGGAAGAACAGAACAAAGCACCATCTGTAGTAGTATGAAGATGGCAAGAAGCAAAGTGGGTGCAAAAGACAGAGGTCTTGAAGGCCTAGCTGACGGCTAAGGTGACCTATACAATCCCTGGTGGCATTGCTCCCCAAACATAGGATGGGCGAACCTGACTAACCTAACACTATGACCTATGGCCCATTCTATGCACATTGAGGGGATTTTGTCAGTAGGTAATCTCAACATTTTATCCCTTGATCACTCAACTAACTAGGCTCACTGCTCAAACCTTCAAGGAAAGTGCATCACAAGTAGCTCATGGACAAAGAAATGCAAAGCAGTAGCTGAGAAAGATGTACGGTACTTACTTAGGATGTCTTATATCCTTCAGTGACCTGTTCAGTCCAATTTCATCAGAAAGCCTGGCATTAAAACCATTTACTTTATACAAGTCATCCTTTTCTTGTTCAGAAACTCTTGAGGGAAGAAAAGCTGCAGCACCAAGCTCTCCTAAGCCAGTCTGCATCAGCTCCCGTGCTTCATACTCTCGGTCGTGGTAGTCGTGTTTCATTACCCGACCCAGAACAACCCCGCGTGGCTGATGGCATAAAGCAAAACTTAGTGCAAGCTCCAGCACATCTATTTTTAGTACAGTAAAATTGGGTGACTTCGGACAGTTTAAGGAAACGATTGGACAATGAACATCCAAGCAAATGCTATAAATGGTGTGCAGAAACTATTACTCATGAATGAAAGATTAATACCTGTGCAATCTTAGATAGATGTCTTGGGGTCCTGCAATAAGGCTTTGTACATGAAAAAAAATCATAAATAAGAAGTGGTAAACCATCAATTTTTTCCTTTCAAAGAAACTTCACCGGGGCAGAAAAATTTGTGCAGTCAGGAGTGAAAGTGAGCATACCACCATATATGGCAATCAATATGATGAGCTTCCACTTCAAGACATTTTAGATTTTGTTTAAAAATACAGTAAAACCCCTCTAATTCGCACAGCACAGGGGGAAGGGGGGTGACGGATTAGCAGGGATTTCGGATTACCAGGGTACTTAAAAATCCGAAAAAAACTTTATTCCGCACTAATACGGATTATAGAGAGATTGTTCGTACCTTCTGTACAGCACCTCACATAGATTATTCGCTCATCACCTCTTTTATCCGAAAAATGAGAAGCGCCTTGAACGGATTACAGAGGTATTTGTAGGAACTCCGTACTTTACCCCATTAATCCGAAAATGTTCACTTGTTCAGATAGCATTTCAAACAGTAATGAGATGTTTGGATTAGGGAGGGTTTCGGATTATTGAGGTGCGGATTAGAGGGGTTTTACTGTATGTCCATTTTGAGTGCTCAAAAAAAATATCTTTGTGTCTTGTTTTTTGTGGGGTGACTTTGGACACCCTTCTGTACTAATTAGTATCGTATATTTTATACTCCACAGCCAATTTCTCTGATTTCAGTGCCATCCAAGGCACTCCTGCAAGTATTTGGCCCAATAGATGTCTCAACTATAATGCCTCGTGGCGTAAGACCACCCGAGGTGGGAGCAAATTCATCTAAGTCATTTTTGATAGCCAGCTGTTTCTCATATGAATGCTGTGTCCAACAAGGATGGCGCCGCACTGACTGCCCCGTCCAGATCTCTGAATTAAAAACATAGAAAAAATAGGATACCTCGTGGTGTGAGATGATCTGCCGTGGTGGAGACAAATTTGCACCAATGAAAGCAAATTTGCTTCGGTGGAGGAAAATTCAACGGTGAGAAGTAGAACAAGATGTTGAACTCAGTGTAGCTCTAAGTTACTGCCATGTGTCATTAGTTCCCTTCATTTTGTAGTTCTACATGGTCTCTTTAAGTTTAGTGGAAATGAGCAGTGTTTTGCCATTCCATTATTGTCATCAGCCTGCTCTCAACGCAGCTATTTTTGCTAGAGTTTTGCAGCCTTTTTTAAAAAGGCCAAATTTTAGTCCAAAGCCACCCTGCCGTGTCTGGGAGTGGCACAGGGAGCCTGAGGGAGGCCAAGGAACCCATAACCTACAGCAATGGGATGGGTGTCCGAAGTCAAACCACCCCTGTCCGAGGCCACCCTGACCCCTAAGGTGGCTTCGGACACTGTTTAGCCACTAATATCTCTAAAATTGTCAGGTGTGAATTTTTTTTTCATTGCTAACATATAGGCACACCATAGGCCTACAAATGCAACTACTAACTTTCACTCCAGCACAAATAATGGAGAAGTGGCACTGGAAAAACCCTTCATTTTGTCCGAAGTCACCCCGTTTTACGGTAATGTCAAATGGTGGTAACTCATACATACTTAAGGCATCACGTTACAATCAGCCCAACCTTTATTTAATATGCAATGATACAAGTAGCTCAGTCATAGAACAAAAGTTATCTTCACTATGGTATAGTATTCCTAGATAGCTACCATTCAAGGTAAAGTTACTGCTAAGCCACTCTCATACTTACACCAATATCTGGGTTCTCCAGAGTTTTGGGAACCCACCACACCAGTAGAAAGAAAATTATGGCACCTGTTATCAACAGCTTGCGACCATGCCTTGTCATTATACGACGCAGCGACATTATGAAAGTTAAGTGGAGGTAACTTCAAATGGCAGAAAAGTTCTGAAAAAGAGTTTTATAAAGTTCACTGTAACATGGCACTAAATCAAACATAACAATGTAGAAAAGTTCCTCCTCAACTTATAGCTATGTGCCCCACACAAACTTACATTTTTAAATAAAATGGCAGTATTAAATAATAGTAGGCAATAAAATATTGCTATGAAATTTGTGTGGCCTGAGTTGTTCATTAGAATACAGGTGATTTTGGCCCACCTCATCAGGATCCCAGCCCATATCAAATTTTTCTTCTTATCTATCTAGGATATTAATACATACTATAGATAGGGCAGGGTCAAATGGGTATTTTAATTTAGTTTATTGACCATAACTTTTTTATAGGGTAGAGGCGTTAGTCTCTGATCACTTTTTGCAAAAAAAAAAATGTCACGCCTTATAGTTCCCAGAAAAATAACGAGAACTCATAATTGTTATCTATCAAAAGAAAGAGCATGAATTGAACTTTATTTTGAGAGAAGTACATCATTCAACAATAAATAGTTTTTTGTTATAGCTAATGCTTATAGTGGGCTGATCGGACACTTTGGGCGAGAGAGTAACTCCAATCAATTTTGACCGCTATTGATCGGTAGAAGGGAAAAATAGAAAACATTGAGATTATTAAACAAAACTACAGGAGCTGCTAGATAAACTTGTTTTCTAACATCTGAGTGATTTTCATATGGATCTGACTCCAATAAATAGAAATCTGGCTTGTCCTGTAACACAAACGAGACCCCCAAAAAATACTACAAAAGTCAACTGTTGGAATAGCATATTTTTGGCTTGTAAGTGAACTTCTGTGTATAGCATCTTCCTCGGGCAACAAAATAAAAATTTTAGAAACATATTTTGAGCTCCAGTTTAACTTTGTTTTTGAGATATTACAAGACCGTTTTTTCCGATCACCTTTTAACTGCGATCACATAAATTTTATGAAAAAAACATGTCTGATCAAGAACCATGCACTTAAAAGTCAAATCCGTGACTTGCTCATGCACGAAAACATATTAACATAGCTTAGGATGTTATATTTTTGCCGGGGTTTGATTGTTTGTTAGCCACATAACTCAGTAAGGGTAGCACCTTCAATGGGGATGTACGTTTCGCATGTTTTTTTCCTATGGTGTTACGATTCGTGACACGCACAGGCAGCTGATACCTTATGCGCCATGCATACTGACGCAATATACTATACGTGAAACGTACAGGCAGCCGATACCTTATGCGCCATGCATACTGACACAATATACTAACTAGGCTATACGTGAATCGTACCTGCTGCTGATACCTTATGCGCCGTGCATACTGACGCACTATACTATCCGTGAAACTTACAGGCAGCTGATACCTTATGCGCCGAGCATACTGACGCAATATACTATAGGCTACGTGATACGTACAGGCAGCTGATACCTAATGCGTCGTGCATACTGACGCAATATGGCTACTATACGTGCCACATTCAGGCACTTGATATATTATGCACTGTACATAGTGACGCGATATGCAATACATAACATGCACAGATAGCTCATACCTTATTTGCCGTGCATACTGACCCGACATACAATACACAAAATGCACAGACAGCTGGTAACTTATGCACCGTGCATACTGATGAAATATACTATATGTGAAACGTACGGGCAGCTGATACCTTATGCGCCGTGCATGCTAACTAACTAACAGCCTAACTTAACAGCCTCGCGCTACTTCACCTTTGACTCGATGGGTCCACGGTCACTTCTGTAACCTAGCCCGGTTGATTGCCGACCTGTTCACAGCATTATTAGGCGGCAAACACCATGGTGAAGGATATCCTCCAATAACTACAGTGGCACTTTGGCCCTTGTGAGGGGGATTGACTTCTTTATGAAGCCCACAGAGTCCTGTTTCTGCTCTACCTTCAGGGAGCCTTGTGGGGTAGCGCTGCCGCAGCAGGTTAGGCTAAGGGAGAGATTACGAAGTGCGCCGTGCATAGGTACTGACGCGATATACAATACACAATATGCATAGACAGCTGGTAGGTATCTTGAGCGTCGTGCATATGGATGCCATATATGATACACAACACGCACAGGTAGCTGATATCTTATAGAGTCGACTGGGGAAAATCGTGCGGGTCAAAAACCCGGGGCAAATCGTGCCCACTCCACCTCCCCGCAAACGAAGTGTCAGAGGGGAATGACAAAAATACAGAAAGAAAGCCCAATCCTTCTAGTATTAACCCAGGAAATATGATTGGGATCCATCAAAGGTAAGTATGATTAAAAAAATCGTAGTTTGAAGTGGTATAAATATGAGCATTTGAAAATTCATTTTCGATTTTGAAGAAAAATGATCAAGTTGCTCCAACTCCTTTATTTGTTGCAGCCCATTCCTGAAAATTGGTACCTATGTATCATGTTGAACCCTTCCTCTACGAGTGTTTAGTGTTTGGTAAGGCTGTGATACACATGTTCAGCTTTTTAATAGTTTATATATGCGCACGATTTGCCCCAGATTATTTTACAACCTGGGGCAAAACGTGCGCGCCCTACAGACTACCAGGT
>LQNS02278160.1:14408185-14429058 GCA_001587735.2 Parhyale hawaiensis
GGAAATAATAGTTGTACAGAAAAATCAAATTGGACTAATACCGTGGGTCGTAGTGTATATGTTGTGCGCGTTTGATGGATTTGAGCGATCGATCGATCGCCCAAATCCACCAAACGCGCGCAACATATATATATATATATATATATATATATATTGAAGAATTAGATCAGAAGGTTTATTATATCAACTTTAAAATAATGGGTGCTGCGCAAAGCGACATTGGAGTCGAGTAGTCCACCCTCCTAGCTTCTACCACTTGAATTCGTTGAAATCTTGAAAATTTGAGCGGTTTTCACATAAAGATGGTATATATGATACCGGTTTGAGGAAATCTATAAATTACTTTTTCTCTAATACAAATGTTCGGTCGTTTTTTAAATTAAATCCATCCTGTTCATAACAGCTACTGCACAAAGTACAGACACACAGAAGTGCCGAAAGCGACAGTTTACAACCTGTACGGGTTTCAATAGGTAATAAAATTTCAACTATATTATTTGCTTCTGATCTAATTCTTCAATATATATATATATAGCTATAAAGGCAAGGTCTGGTTCTGTAAAAAATATATAAGATTTAAAATTGACGCTAAGTAAGGCCAATCAATGATTGACGCGAAGTAATGCCAATCAAAGATTGAAGCTAAGTAAAAAAAAAAACACTTATACCATAAAAAAAATTCTTAACTTTACATTGTAAACCAATACAAACACTAAAAACCCACATAAATGCAGTAAAAACACTTAGGAACGCTAGCAGAACCAGTCCCAGCCTAACCTAACCTTTCACATGTGATGGTCGGTCGGGGATAAGAACAGTACTCGTGCACTATAACTTTTTGAGAATATTGCACAACCAGCGCAGCTGCTCAATCAGACTTCACCCACACAGTGTCACTGCGTGACTGGTAATAGGTTTTTTTTACACACAGATACATTTGATACATTACAAGTATTTGGCAGACTAGTACTGTAAGTCTGTAACACTGCAGAATGATGCATGTGCATAGCCACTGAAAACTAAACTTTTGGGGCATCACTGACCAAAAGCTAATAAATACAATTGCTTGGCGTATTCTTTAAAACGCTTTTTAAGGACATTATCAAAAATGGGATCTAATAAATGCTTAGGAAGTTTATTGAGAAGCGTTGCAACTAGAAATACTGTAGCGCGTTTCTCAACGTCAACACGCACAGTTGGGAGATTGAGAACAGAACGTCTCATTTCGTAATTATGTTGGGGAATAAAGGGACTGAAATACTTCAGGATGATTAAAACACACAAATCGAAAAAATCTAAGTAACTGGCTTACGGATGGAGGATTTAATTCAAAAAGTATTATGATCTGGCCAGCGAATAGCCCCGACTTAAATCCCATTGAGAACCTCTGGTCAATGATCAAAAGGAAGGTCTAAATGTCAAACCAGACAGAGTCTGTTGATAATCGCCTTAAAAAATCATGAGAAATGGAGGTGCTATATTCAAAATTAACTTGTTATGTTTACCTCTGCTGAACACTTATTTCAGTGTCTATTGAATTGTTTTGGTTATAATTTCTTTGTTTTGGATGAGTAATAAAAATATTCTTGTTCACTTGCACTTATTTCCTCTTTATAATGTGTTTATTAACTTGTTGCATAATCTGAGGTAACTACAGTAAAAAAACTGGTAAGTAAGCAAATTGTATGATAAACTTAGCAAATGGATAAATATTTATTTTACAAGTGTTGTTTATATTTGCAACACAGCCATACATTTAGTTAATATTGATGCTTCAAAGTTCGACACTTATCTTGAAAAATAAATTTTAAAAATTATATTTGCATAATCAAAGGTAACATACTGTATTAACGAGGAATAATCAAAATCTATCGTACGTTTCTTTGTAGCTAGGAACGCCAAAATGCAATGCACTGCAGTTGAAAGGCAAAAGTATTTCAGCCCTATATCGGTAATGCTGTACACTTGCGAGCGAAATTTTCGCTTAGGAGGGATGAGGCTATTTTCAAAGGGAAATTCTCACAGCTTTCTTAATAGAAAAAATGCAATGTTAAGATTAGCATTTTGAATATATATATTCGTGTTAACTGTATATGATGCACTCGATTCGAAGAGAAGAAGACGAATGCATTCACACAGAAACCATAAAAATTAGTCGAGTAGTCTGCAGTTTAAAGCAGACTGACAAAAATTTTGAAAAAATTTGGGGGTGAGGGATATTAAATTGTGGCACGGGAGGCGGCGGTGACAACAGGTAGCTACTGATGCGATGTGGCACTTTATATAAACCTGCACTCGAAAATGTCGGAGACCGGGGGGGGGGCATGCTGGGCGGCTGCCTCCCCCCCCCAATATTTATGACGTTCCGCTGACCCTGTCAGTGGGTTATATTTGCGAAATTTCCTTATAGGACAATCACTGCGAAAAGCTTAAGAATCGTTGACACGTGTGTGTATTGCAGCAGTTCCTACCTAGCAATTAAAGCCTAACTTAACAACCCAACTCTGTCGAATGCAGCAGTGCAAACGAAGTAACGCTTTATTCTTTTACAATTGTCGGTCTTAGGTTAGAGGAAAAAACAGCTTCCAGGTAATCGTTGCTTGGTTCGCTGTAGATCTAAGTAATGAGGCCCAGACGTTCAAGATAGGAGAGAATAGATCTTTAAGAACTCCTCCGATATTCCCAGAAAATATAATGCGGACAATTGATATATTAGCAAGTAGTATCACCTCTTAAGTTTTTTTTTTTTTTTTTGTGGCCCCGATAGTAGCCGGTAAATGAGTTGTCATAGAATTACTTCGATGACGTGTACTTTGTTACAGCTGTTGATGCCTCCGAAACTGCGTGCTTCGCCAACTCACCAGGAAGTAGTAATCTTACAGCAGTCTGAATCTCCCGAGAGGTAATAACAGTCCTCTTATTGTACAGAGCCAATCGTGAAGCTTCAGATGGTTTCCAACATTCGCATGTAGACATGCGAATATCTAAGCAGACCCACCGATGTAGATCCTCTGAAATGGTGGAAGATGCACGCGAATATTTATCCTAATCTTTCTCAGTTAGCGAAGTCTTATCTTGCCTGTTCTCCAACTAGTGTTGCGAGTGAGCATCTTTTCTTTGGTGTCGGCCTAGTAGACGATGAAAAATGAAGTAACCTAATTAGTGAAAGAGCAGAATAATTGTTGTTTTTGAAGTTCAACCTACCAATAGTAGAATTTCACCATTACATACTTGGAGTTTATATTTGTACTAGCAACAGCAATAATGGCTTGCATGCAATCTAGTAAATCTAGTCAATCTACAAGTAATTCATCTTCATTCAAAGGATGGTGGTTGGGGAAAGAGGTTGGTGGGATGCATGTTAGAGTCCGTCCTTGTACCGCATCCAAGAAACAAAGAAAGTTCAATTGATTTTAATTAGCTATTCTATTTTCTTGGTTAAACTCTTAAGCCCAATGCAGACGAGAGGGAAAAATATCGAGAGTGGCATTTCGCCCACACATGCTCCACCGTACTCGGCAAAAAAGTGGCCTGAAGAGCGAGTTCTGTAGGATGCGTCTAAGGCTCTAAGCGAATCTTTTTTCGTAGCTTTGGGGCAATTCAAAGCAACCTTACAGTCTAGTTTCCCCTGTTATCTGTTACTACTATGGTATGCAGCGCCTCCGTTTTTCTTTAAACTTTACGTTAAATTGTGGCTATTGTAACTGCAATATCAAAAGATGAAATATATTTGTCTCGAGGAGTCCAGGTTACAACGATGATAGCCGCAGAAAACTTTCATTTCAAAATTTTGTTTACCATATAAGAGATAGCACAAAACATTCAGTTGCTGAGTAATCTACATGTTGACTAAAAAAAACGAGTGTAAACAAGCAATACAATTTATCAAACTAATGTTTACTATTTCTTTTCCGTACAACTTTTAAAAAACTTTACCCAAGGACATTGCCGCTGCAAAAACGGTTTCCCCCGCTGCGTGTGCATTGAAATGTCGGGCCAAACTTTGCGATCCGACAACTTCGTCTGTTCGAAATCAGCGAAGTTGTCTCTCGTCTGCGCACGGCTTTACAATGAAGTCGAATAGTCTAGACTCTAGAATCCAAATAAACTGCCATATTACTTGAGAAATAAAACTTTGAGTAAGCATTCGTATTCGCGAATGTTAAAAAACAGGCATTCGGCCCACCTCTAGTACAGACCAAGGAACCAAGAATGCAACGGGAGGACTCAATAAGACTAAAATAAAACTTAGCACGCGTGACCGCACGTAGCAAATTTACATCACATCGACGAGTCGAAGTATTTGAGTGTATGACCTCAGGCCTTCGTATGATGTTTTCTTGAACTTATCACCAAATGTTTTCGATTTATTTCATTCAATCTCCTGCTCATATGACTGGCCAGCTACTTGAGCTTCAAAATATCGTAAAATGTTGTCGCCGTGTGCAGAAAGTTCGAGCAATAGGCTAACTGTTACTGTGGTTTCTCTCGCGTACAGAATTGGCTATAATGGTGCTTATATATTTGTTAGTAAGGAATAAATATGTTCGTGAAGAGCACTGTGAATTGAACGTGAAGTGTAAATAAGGCTTCAATTAAGAAAAAGAAGTTACATCAGGTCGCCAAGAGGGATTAAATTCGGCGCTAATGCTGTGAAAGTTCCCACCAGCATGCACTGCAATTTTCTATAGATAATTGCTTATTAGTATATATTCTCTTAATTTATTAATACGCTAGAGATGAATTTTGCAATTTAAGACGATTTTTCTGGTTAAATTAGTTAAAATAATCCTAGGCTGTTCAGCCACAGATTCGTCGATGATGACGTCACGTTTTGGTGCTAATTTTTCATGAGTCCTCCCGTTACGCTCTTTGCTTCCTGGTACAGACTGTCCAATGCATATAGCTGATGGCAGCGCCTACGCTCACCAGATAAGGAGCTGCAATACAGTGTAGCTTGTATCGTTACTTTCCAACACTTTCTGGATCTAATGAAACTCCAGTGATAAGCTATGCTCAATACATCCGTTGTACCTTCCCCCTGTGTGTACCGTACAAGGTTGATTTTCTCTAAAGTCGGACCAAAATGCAATGACCGTTTAGAACCGGTTCCAAGAAACGATGACTTATTACCAAATACTTATTCTTCATTGTTTTTTTTTTTTTTGGCCAGAAAAATAATATTTGGCCCTTAATATTTGTATTAATGAAAATTTATCCCAATTGTAAATTTGGCAACGTGGATGACGTTTCATACCACGCCCCCCCCACGCCCCCATCCTGGTCGCACTATCGTCGTTCACGACGATTTTGAGTTCAAGTAAGCTTTCCTGTGCGCGCCACTTCTAAAATAAACACTACCTAGGCTAACCTAACCTAACCTACCCGTACCTAACCCAACCTAACCTTTCTAACCTTACCTAACCTTACCTAACGTTACCTAACGTTATCTAACGTTACCTAACATTACCTAACGTTACCTAACGTTATCTAGCGTTACCTAACATTACCTAACGTTACTTAACGTTATCTAACGTTACCTAACATTACCTAACGTTACCTAACCTTACCTAACCTAACCTAACGTAACTTAATCAGCGATACAGAGAACAGCGCGACAAACACGCACACATCTCCGTCGTGAACGACGTTAGCGCGTCCTGATCCGACTATAGCTACTTTTCACGTCGCTATTTATTCAAGAGATTGGGAAAATGAGCAAAAAAGAGTAAATTTCACAAGGAACAGGTGGCTCCAAGAGGAGCCGTTTTGCTTTATGAGATAAACTTATTTTTCTTTGTTTTCTTGGGCAAGAGTACAGCCTGAATGTTAGGGAGGACACCTCCCTGCGCAATGGTAACCCTGACAGGAGCTTGTTCAGTTTTTCATTATTACGGCAGCGAGGTACTCCATCACAGCAGCCAAATAAACAAGGGCACCTGCACCTACACCCTCAGCATAGTTGCCCTTGTGAAACAGACGGTGAATACGTCCAACGGGGATCTGAAGTCCAGCTCGTGAAGAACGAGACTTGGCTTTTCCTTTCACCTTACCTCCTTTATCGCGGCCAGACATTTGTACAACTTCTGTCTTTCTAGAGGAGAAAGATAGACGATAGTCGGAGAGGAGTTTGTAGCTAGAGGAGAAATGGAAGACAGTGGAAGCTGAAAACTAGGAGGAAGGAGAATGACGGGCATGCCGGCCATTAGGGGGAACGGGGGTAGATCGTCAGACCGTAGTGTGTTGTGATGTGTGATGATAGATCTACCTGTTTGTGTGTGGTTGCGTTTCGGTTATGTGTAAAGAGGAGTGATGTTTTGTGCTGTTTGCCTGCTGGATGGCCAGTTGCGTTTGTATGTTCGTCTTTCTTGTGGAGTCAAATGTTTTAGGATTTCGAGGGGAATTATTTCGTTAATGTTCTCCTACGTTCGATTAGCTTGCAATTGCAGTACCATATTGATTGGTTGTAGTTTACTGGTTTCATGTAATTCAACTAATGTTTTGTGTTCTGCTAATGAAGTGTTAGTTATGTATCTTGTTGCCTAATTTTGTACTCTTTGCAGATTGAGAATTTGTGACGTAGAGCAGATATGCAGTGGAATTGGAGGATAGGTGAGGACAAGTCTAACTAGTGCCATGTATAATTTCCTTTTCTTGTCTCTGCAAGGGTTTTGGAAACGGTATAGTTGTGCCATTTTTGTTTTTGTTTGTATCACTTTGCCGCTGATGTGCTCTTTGAAGCCTACACTACTGAAAGTTAATCCTAGTACCTTGCCTTTGCTGGAGTGCTCGACTTCTCTGTCGGGGAGTGCTACTTTAACAGTCTTCTTACGTCCGATAGGTATGATTTGAAATTTGTCCCGGTTTGTTTTTATCTTCCATTTATGATCAAATGCATCTATCTTGTTTATGGCTCTTGCTGTTGTTCGGGATAGCATAGCCGGAGAACCTTCAAGTGTGACTATCTGTGTTATGTCGTCTGCGTAGCTAATGTATTCGGAGTGCGCATGGGGTTCATCTATGTCATGTGTGTAGAATGTGAACATGGATGGTGACAGGCAACTGCCTTGTGGTACTCCACTGTGTAATGGAAATTCTGGTCCTATATGTGTGTTTATTCTTATGCGGGCTTTCCGATTATCTAGGAAGTTGCATAAAATGCGTGTCAGGCAGTCTGGAAAGTTGGCAGTGGCTATTTTGTATTTTAGACCGTCATGCCATACCTTGTCAGAGGCTCGACTGATGTCCTGAAGTACTATGTCTGTCTTTTTGTTGTTTGCCCAGGCTGCGGCGACCATTTCATGCTAATGCTGTATGAGTACCGTGTTCGCTCCTGAATCCATGTTGTCTGGTGTTGTGAAGTGAGTTTGACTGTAGTATGGGCTGAAATCTGGCGTTTATCAGTTTCTCAACTTTTATTTGGCTTGGATAGAAATATTATTGTATCCTTTTTTCAACTGTTGGGGAAATAACCTATGGATAGGCAGTGGTTCATTATTATGCAGAGATTTTGTAGCCTATTTTCTGGAACTTTGGCTATTTGTAGTTTTGTGATGTTGGATGGGCCTGAAGCTTTATGTCTGTAAGTCGTGATTGTTCTTTTGACTTCTTCAAGCATGATCGGTGGACAATCTTGTATGAAGCGGTCGGTGTCACTGCGGTGATGGAGTTGAGTGACAGGTTGTAGCTGTTGTAGATGTCACCGAAACAATTTCTTCATGTGCTTGATCGAAGTCTCTGTTTTCTTCTTCAGTTATTTGAAATACTTTAGTCCCGTATTTCCTGAATATGGTTTCCTTGTCTATGTCACTGTGAAGCTTCTCATTGTCACGCCCTTTCAGATAAGTGGCTCTGATTTTTGTGTTGTTGCCCATTAGTTCCTTTGCTGATGTCCAAAACTTCTTTGTCTTTTTGTGTGTCCATCTTTTGTATTAAGCTATCCCAAGTTTGGTGAGTGAGCTGATGTTCTCTCTGGATGTGTTGTCTTAAAGTGTACCGTCGGTGATATTTTTTCTGCAAATGGTCCTGTTGTTGCTATGTACAGTAGCGGCCATAATGGTCGAACACCTAACAATATATGAAGAAATCATTATTACAGCATCTCCAAAAATTGGTAAAATACCTCTTTCAAAGTTGGCACACATCAAATAACATTTCATACCTGCATTGTGTGAAAATGTCTCTTGTAAAGGAGAAATAAAACCGAAAATACAAACGAACAAATAATTATTATGAAAAATTGGCGTGGACAAAATGGTTCGGACAAACCTTAAAGCATTGAATTAAATGAATCAAACGAAGAATATACAACAAAATAAACATGAAAAATAGTTTTACAACATTAGTACTTTGTGTGGTACCCGGGCTCTTACTGTCAATAACGGCTTGGCATCTACTGCCACATGATCGACTGTATCAAACGGCTGCATTCTTCAGGCGTTATTTTTGCCCATTCTGCTTGTAAAGTGGTCCACAAATCATTAATATTCTTTGGATTGCTCTTCATTGTGCCTTTTCCCAATACTTTCCATACATTCTCAATGGGATTCATGTCCGGGCTTTGAGCTGGCCAGTCCATAACGTCCACTCCTACTTCCTGTAAAAGGACTTAACAACATTCGCCGTGTGGCAGGGGGAGTAGTTATCCTGCATGAAAATGGGATTCTGGCTTGAAGAACTGTTAAGAACAGGTACGGCATGCATCTGCAACAGTTCCTTATACACTTCTGCGTTTATTTTACCCTGCAATCGGACAAGAGGTCCCGTACCGCTTGCCGAGAACATGCCAAACACCATAGCGCTGCCTCCGCCAAACTTCACACTTGCTTTTACACAATTTTTGGACAGTCTTTCACCAGCTGATCGACGAACGAATCTCTTGCCATCCGAACCAAACAAATTAAACTTTGATTCGTCGCTAAACTACACCTTAGCCCAGTCGTCATCAGTCCATAGGACATGCTTCGATGCAAAGTTCAGGCGAGCATTCCTATTCTTCTTACTTATCAAAGGTTTGACTGCTGGGGAACGAAGCTGCAAGTCTGCTTCCTTCAAACGACAGGACACAGTATTCCTTGATACTTCCATTCCGTGAGATCGGATAACTTCTCGAGAAATTGATGCAGCGGTTTGAAAACGATCCTTCTTTGATAATCTGACCAGAGTATTGTTATCGGTTTTCGAGGTAATTCGAGGCCTTCCTAAAGAAATTCCCACAGCGGTAGAATTACATTTGTTGTACTTAGCTCGTATGTCACTAACAACACTTTTAGGCCGCTTTACGTGTTCGGCTATATCCCGTACTGACATGTGGTCATCATGGCGCAACTTGACAATTAACTCCCGGACAGGAGCAGGTGTAGGCACTCCTTTAGGCATGTCGAGAGGGCAAAGGTTAAAGTGAAACTGACTGGGAGCCTATTAGGAGCAATTGACGTAATGTATTTTCTGAAAATTTCGTTGATACGTGTAGAAAAATCTAGAATAATTGAGATGTCCGAACCATTTTGTCCACGCTAATTTTTCAAGCTAAATATTTGTTCGTTTGTATTTTTGGTTTCATTTCTCCTTAACAAGTGACATTTTGACACTGCAGGTATGATATGTTACTTGATGTGTGCCAATTTGAAAGAGGCATTTTACCATTTTTCGGATGTATTAATGATTTCTTAATATATTGTTAGTTGTCCGAACCATTATGGCCGCTACTGTATTTGTGACGTTACGTTTACGTCAGTGCTGAAATGATATCAAAGGGGGCTAATTTAACACTCACGTTTCATGACTGTGTTAACTACCTGGCAAACATCACGGCCGCTGCACAAGCGGGCATACTTTTTGTTAGGGTTATAAAATGGAAATGTTTCAATGAGGGGTAACTGTGTTAAAATATTATTGCCTTTTGATCTCGGAAGCACGTGCAGTTACCAACAGATAGTACGGTAGTAATTCGAAACTTGTTCCACTCTGTCATTTCTTGAATGTAAATTTATATGTATATTATGACCTCCTCCAAGATTTCCATCGCATTTGTCTCTTTGTCAGTCTGTCACAATATAACTCAAAGAGTTAGGGACAGATATTTATGAAATTTGCAGGGATTGTTCGGTATGTTAGGAATAACAGAGGGTTAAATTTTGGTGAAGATCCGCTCAACCGTTTGTTCGTCTCTTTGTCTGCTTATATTTTGTTAGTGCCATAATTCAAGAACTTATTAGCAGACTGTAATGAAATTTACAAGAGCTGTTCGGTAAATTACGAAGAGTAAATGATAAATTTTTGTGATGAATTGTATGTTCGTTTCTTGGTTTGTCTTGTGTTTGATTTTATAGTTCTTAGCCATATGACTCAAAAAGTCGTAAATGGATCCTTAGGAAAATTAGAAGAATTGTTCAAAATATTAAGAGAAACGTAAATTATTATATATGGTGTTGATCTATTTGTCCGTTTATTTGTTTGCATCTGGGTTTAATTTTATGTTTGTTAGTAAAGTAACTCACAAGGTTATGAACTGATCTTTATGAAATTTACATCAATTTTTAGAAATGTTAAACAACATCGATGATCAAATTTTGGTGGTAAACGGTTGGTCCGTGTACGCGTTTGACTCATGTTTGTCAGAATATTTGTTAGCAACATAACTCAAAAAATTATGAACGAACCTTCAAGAAACTCACAGAAGTTGTTATCGCTGTAGAAAGGCACAAATGGTTAGATTTTGGTACTGGTACAAAGGAAATCGTAGTTTCGGAACCAATTTGAATTTTTCGCTACCGTTGCCTTGCTTGGAGGAGGTATGCGTTCTCAGAGTGTTTTGTTTTTCAATATAAAATATATGTATGAGAATTTTCTTATTCATTGGCTGTCCTTATTTTCTCGTTCACTGGTATTTAAAAAAAAAAATAACTATACCAAGAGGAAGAAATTGCAACACGATGATGCAGAAGCGTTAAGTTTGCCTGCAAGATATTTTTCTCTAATTGACGTTAAAGGCGGTTAGCGTTAAAGGTTTGTTTAGGCCTGTTCATGCGTCATAATGAAACAATCATGAATCATTTCATTAACCATCTATTATAATTACTCTAATAACATTCATTAATAAAATTTAAGTTAGTCCTATTGCATATCATTAACAATTAAGGTAAGTTTCGAGATGAACTACAGTTTTTTGAATGCCAGAAAACTGCACGCCGTGCCCGCTGCGGGACTAATTCTACTGTATACTCGCACTACGTGCACAGAGGCACCCATATACTCAGCTCGAATCTTTTCATATGATTGGCTCATCCGACTTTACGGTTCAGGAGTAACTCTTGACTCAGCAGCGACAGTGCAGAGGAATGGCCTGAAGATCCCAAGAAGTGGGCCTTGTTCGTATTCACAGCGACTCTTCTTCGTACCTGACACATCACGCTACTCATCCTCCTCCTCCCCGTCAGCAACACGACCTCCAAAGGCCTGTGTCGAAGCTTCGGTGTCTTTGGACGATTCCATACCCGCCCTTCAACTGCACGGGTTGTCCAAGACTTCAGGTGACCCAAACGTGACAAAAGACAGCATTATAATAGGCTGAGAGAGGGCGGAGACCCAATAACCGTATTCCGTAGCACGCAATCGATATAGTAAAGCCAGAGGAGTGACTCACCCGGGGGTCTTCCCAACACTCGCACAACAGTCTTGTGTCTGCCGCTGTTGGATCGAGATGGCGTTAGCACCCGTAGACTTCACGGACACCTATAAAATATTGGTCATTGGTGACGTTAACGTCGGCAAAACGTGCTTGGTTCACAGGTTTTGCGATGAGCGCTACTACGACACCTACATATCCACAGTTGGTGAGTTGGAAACAAGCGTCTCGCTTCAAGTTTGCGTTAAGTCTATGGGTAAAACGCGCTGTCTACGGAACACGGATTGTGTTGCCTAAAGGGACGTGAGCGATTACAGTCGAGGGAACAGTTGAATGACAGGACAGGTAAGAGGATCTGTGTCGTGTTCGCAACTGTGATCATGCAGTGATGCCATAAGGTAGTAGCTCCAGATAGCTTGTGCTGTGCGCTATTGCAAGGAAGTTTCGATTGTCAGGAATATATTCAAGTTATGGTGTGACTAAAAGCCAATCTCATTCTTAGTCTGCTAAGCTGCGTAAAGCTTACTTATATTACACTTTTTGTTATATGATAAAAAATTGAATTATGGCCTATTTTTTCACGCGATGTTTGAAAACATTGTCTTTTAATGCTACTGAGCTTGAGCTGCACGCAATTGAAGGCCTCTGTTTGTCAAAAGTAAATTAAAAACATAAAATTTAACCCTTTCGAATCATTACTGATCTATTCTATATCTTTACTCGCATGTAATTATATTATTCGAAATATGTTCGTAATAGGATAACTTCCCAACGACACAAATGCTAATTAGAGTTCAAACGTACAAATTGAAGTTAAGAAAAGTATGTATAAATTATGCGGCTTAAAGAACTTTAAAATCTGTAATTGTGGTGACGAGTGTGAGTGGCGCTTGCTTTGATTAAGTGCAACTACTGCCTTTTTTTCGCAAACGTGTTTCTAGAGACAAAAATGTTGAATTTTTTCTCTTTTTTTTTTTTTGCTAATACCGTTGTCACTTTCCTTCAAATTTTTTCATGCGTAGACATACAATTCAGGCAGCGTATGAACGAGGTACCGGTTTCATTGCCAATTATTAAATGGATTGAATCACCTAAATTCACGGGAAATATGTTTATCATCAATATTCGTTAATTACAATATTTCATGAATTGCAACAAAGAAATTGCTCACATAATATGGTAAAATGGATTTCTATTGCAAGTTTATCTTCATTTCTATTTGACATTGTTTTCCTATATACTCTTGTATTAACTTTATGGATTATGATCATTATTAAAGTTTCACTCCAGGACGTCAAGAGAGGGTTACTTAAAACCCAAATAAAACACTTAGTAGCCCCAGGGCGTCAAAGAACGCAGGGGCGAGGAAACAACAAAAACTTTCTCTGCTGACTTTAACGCCTGCAGCCCCAAACGACTCAACACAGATCACGGGTGTGAATTCCATGCCAATCCAGCTCTGGCTATGAAACAATGATCGAACTAACTAGTTTGCCACTTAACAATCTCCAAAGTATGTTGCTGGGCTTCAACCGCAGCTCGTGTGCTTCCTCCAAAGACAAGAAGCAAGAGCAAGAATAGGGAATGACACCAATGTCCCTCATTCTTAACTACCTTGTAAAACATACAAAGGCGAGTAACAGTACGTCTAACGAGGCAAGTTACCAGATTATTTTCGGAGCAGAACCGACGAACAGAACTGACAAGTCGAGCCCTCAAACGCAGATGATTGACGGCGGTCGAATTTCAAACAGGGGAATAATAATAATAATAAATCATTTATGTTCCCATAAGGTACTGTGTCCAACAAGATTAGGGCACAGCGCCTGAGGTTTTCATAATTAAAACTAACTTAAGAATAGTACTAAGCACTAGCATCAGAGAGTTATACATAATTATGGTCTGCTGAGAGTCACTGGCACAATGCCTACACATTATGAATGAGATGTTAAGAGAAACGTAGGCTACACAGAGTTAAAGCAAAATAGGTTTCTTGGGACTTTGAAGTACCGTTTGCAGAATACAGTTGGCCAGAGAAAAGAGAATCGAGAGAAGAAGTTTTAGATTTTTCTATTGAGAGCATGAATGGTAGCGTACAGAAAACAGTCGGCTAAGGCTGGGTGAAGCGAACTAGTTAACACTAGTTAGCACGGTTACAGGTATTTCAAAATAGGGAGAAAAGTGGGATGTGAAATTTAGAAGATACTAGACGACCCGTAACCCGTTGGGTCGCCATCACGATCGTCTTCGCTTCTGTCATAGAAGCAAGTGTTATATAGCTGGGCATAGACCACCCGCTATTCGGCCATTCTCTTTTGCCCATCAAGGAGCGGCCCGTTCGGTTCATTATCAACAGATTCTTTGCTTATCTAACGAATATTCAACACCCAGGTTGTAAGCAAAATCAAATTGTTATATGTGACGTATTTCAGTTGTATTGCCCATGGAACCGCTGAATTGATCATGCCTGTTCTTGAGGCCCAGCTCAGTTCAACTTCCGTATCACAGATACAATCGAATTACAGAGCTAATCCATGCCCCATAGGAGAGGGTAGACTACCATGGAATTTCTTCCCTATCTAAAAGTGAAGAAGATGTGTCAAACAAGATCACCAGACAAGTAAATAAACAAGCAAGACCGGTTCACAGACTTTTAGTATAATATAGATAGACCAGTTAGCCTTTTTCAAGAGTGAAAGAGAAACGGACATGTATTCCAGGAAGTAAAAATAAAATCTAAAGACAATGCAGTTAGAATTATAGTGCACATTATGATATGATAAGAAAAGAGAGAAAATGTAGAACTAGACATACTATACAGTGTAACAAAAGAAATCAGAAAAAAGCGACAACAGTCGCCAGATTTTGTTGAACATTTTCATCGAATCTTCGGTTAAACAATTTGATTTCTAGATATACAACCGAGAACATAGTGTCTCCAATGGTTCTTCGCACGAGAGAAGGTTAAAGCCTGGCGGTGTGGGTCGGCCACCTCGATCAGTGGCCTACCTCCCGAAACAGAGGGGGAAGTATTGCGAACCTACGTAACTTTGCAAAACTAGCCTCGTCAGCAGGAGCTGCAGCAAGCTGCGATATCACCTGCGGACTCGACTGTGTCGAGTGTCTCAAAATATTTTATTCTGGTTTTTATTTGCAACTTTTCTTGTTGTTTTTAACAACTGTATATAAATTGCCTTAAGTAATATACGATATTTCATTTTTTAATGTTCCTCTATTTTTTAGAAAATGATTAATTTAAATGAAATTTTACACATACTGGAAACTTGTTCTAAAAGTGAACTGTGTCGTGAACTGTATTCTCTATAATCTCAAAATTTTCTTGACGAATTATCGTTTAAGCAGATTGTCGCTCAAGTGAATTAGCCCTTCGCTGCTCTGTCGTTGTCAAGCGTCTTCAACCTCTGAGATGCGAGGGAGATAATCGACCCCTTCAGCTTTAACTTATTAAGAACGCTTTCGATTCTCAAATTTGGATGGAATTTCACGTGTAATCGCAAACTAAATACACTTGAGAAGCCTCAAACTCAATCCTGCCTTGAAACTCGACTCAAAAAGGTGAATCGAACAACCCACCTCACCGATTAAAGTTTCTGATTACATGAAGCTAATCAAATTAGCTTATATCTCTTGGAGGGGGCGAAATGAAGTTGCATCATCGATATTTAGAGCACCTGGCAGTGGCATCCACCTGCCAGGCACCATTTTTGCGATCAATTTCATGACTGCATATTGCGACACATCTTTTCAAATACCCTGATGTTGAGCGTGAAGGGACATATGCATAATCATCGGCTCTACGGATACCGTAAGCTGGTGCCATGAACAGTTTCGCTCTTCATTTTGCTTAGTTAATAACTGTCATTTTACGTTAGCTGTAAAAAGTTTATATTGTATCTTTGAGTGATATTAGAGATAACAGTTTCCCAGACACAGACGCAGGCACAGCTGTAAGAATTGATCATGGGAGCTAGAAATCAAAATCAAAAGTTACCACATGTTGCCAAGCCATACACTGTAAAATATCAATACGTACACTACCAGAAAGTGCCTGGCACCGCATTGGCCGGACACTTTTTAACTTCCTTTAGTCGCTACGGAAAGAATGTAGTGGTTCCATTATGAATTGGGATTTGTAAAGTTAGCTAATTTTGATCATATTATTTAGTAATGCTCCTGGAAAAGCTTGGGCCTGTGTCAGTTTCGAACGTACGTCATTCAGACTTCTAACTTGGAGGTAGCACCCTAAGATATCGAGCCAATAATGATCTTCTTACACTCAAGTCTAGAAATGGTCATTCGTATCTAACAAACTAATTTCAAGCACAGTACGCATTGGTATAACTTCTAAGTCATTCTCTGATACCTAATTCTGCATATACCATATCATATTTCTTTTATGGACTAATATATTTGATTTGTGCCGACCGTTGTATAGGAATCTGTGTTTTGTAAATCAATGTCTCCTGGCAAATCCTACTTCTAAGTTCTTGCTTGATAAACAATACGTCTACGTTATTATACATACTCATGCTTCAGCAACAGGTTTTGGTCATAAAGGCACTTCCTTCAATATTTAGTAAATACATATGAACTTGAGAGGTGCCCAAATACTGCGATCTTAATTCCAGGATTATTGGTGTTGAGAATATTATTCCGTTACAGTAAAGAGCATACGAAACTCAAGCAATATTGGACAAACGCGCTAATATAGAACTTTTGGGCCTGAGATCGGACGGAGCCGGGAGAAACTTCCCGCTTATAAGACTGTCCACAGACACTACTCGCTGTATCACAGAAACAATGCAGAAATCTATGTCGGATGACCAAGTGAAATATTTTCTTTTTCTAAACCATGTGAACAATAGGCACTTCCAACGAAACGACGGACACTATAGGCTCTCTTTCACAGCAGAGAAAATTACGGAAGCATTTCTAATTTTTCCTGTTGAAACGCTGAACTGTTATAGTGTATATGTATATATATATATATTTATGTCTGCTGCCTCTGGCCTTTTTTCTCTTTTGTGACTGGCTCGCAACAGCCGAACTCCTTGCCAGCATACAATAACTGATCAACCCCTATGAATCATTACCGCTTAACGATTGTGCACTGGTCCAAGCATTGGAAGACTTCTGCAAACCTCTAAAGGGAGACTGTTGAGGCATACTGTAGTTATAATCTGGTTTATTTTATTCAGAATCTTGGTAATGCACGTAATGAGTAGTGACATGAACTTCACGTTTCACTCTCACAGAAACGAGATGTTTATCGGTCTGATGACCATACATACACCGTGCATTTCGTCTAGGAACAGGCGAAGAGAACAATTTAGATATCTCCAAGTGGGGCACAACCACGTGCTAGAAAAGTGTTGATCTTTCAAGGGAGCTATTATTGCACAAAGCCGGTGTATGGTATGATACACTTGCTAGAAACTTATAGCCACAAAGCGGAGTACCAGAAGAAGGCGTCGATTGCTAAAGATTTTAACCTTAAGTTAATCACACCTACGACGGACACTGTTGTTGATGTTTTTATAATTTAATTAGACGGCCCGTGACCCGTTGGGCCGTCATCACGATTGTCTTTGCTTTCGCACTAAAGCAGATGTTCTTTAGCTGGTCATAGACCACACGCTTTTCGGCCGTCCTCTTCTGCCCGTCAAGGAGCACTATCAACAGATTCTTTGCTTCTCTAACGAATATTCAACACCCAGGTGTTGTAAGCAAAATCAAATTATTATATGTTACGTATTTGAGCTGCATTGGCCGTGGAACCGATGAATTGATCGGGCATGCCCGTTCTTGAAGCCCAGTTCAGTTTAACTACCGAATTACAGATACAATCGAATTAAAGAGCTAATCAATGGAAACAATGCGACTGCACCACCCCCCCTCCAATACTTCTAATTTCTTCCCGTACGAAAGCGAAGGAACTGGGTCTAACAAGA
This sequence comes from Parhyale hawaiensis, assembly GCA_001587735.2. Taxonomy (NCBI): domain Eukaryota; kingdom Metazoa; phylum Arthropoda; class Malacostraca; order Amphipoda; family Hyalidae; genus Parhyale; species Parhyale hawaiensis. The sequence continues at coordinate 14,425,784 of LQNS02278160.1, forward strand.
CAACAATGCAACTACCCCCCCCCCTCTCTCTCTCTCTCTCTGTCTCTCTCCCAATACCTCTAATTTCTTCTATTATAAAAGTAAAGAAAGTGTGCAAACAAGACACAAATAAATAAACAAGCAAGACCAGTTCACAGACTTATAGTATAATATAGATAGATAAAATGTCCGTGAACGAAATTTCATTGAAGAGCGTAANCATGTCTATGTGCGCAGCAGCTCCGTGACAACTCTTTCGTATTCATTGACCGAACCCTGATGACAGTCCACTGGGCCTTATAGGGTGATGAGGCGTGTCTATGTGCATGACAACGTTCTGGCAACTTCGCTCTGCATTGATCATACTCTGATGGCAGTGCCATTCTAACGTTATAGTCAGAGGTCTTGCTTATGCGATGAAACCCTATGACAACTTTAATTTTCGTTCCTTGGATACCGTACTAATGCAAGCGTCACTCTGCGTTATGGGTGGATTTGCCTGCCCATGATCATGACGCTATTATAACAACCTTTGGTACTCTTTACTTTGTAGACATGATGAGTGCGCAGGGTTGCATGCTACAGTTGCCTTACACCACGGAGTCGGCGCCAGAAATTGTACGCTTCATACAAATTAATGGCTGGGTCTCTAGACACTCTATTGATCACTAGCAACTTCTCATTGTAAGCTTCATGACTGTGTTGCTTTTCCTGACAGTTTATCAGTAGCCCTCACTCGTATCGTGCAATCTACATATAGTATATTTCCAAATTAATTAATGGATATTATTATATTAGAAAGAAAGAGTTGTATTTTAGTGCAAGTACATGTAATGCTTGCTATAGATAGTTCTCGTTTCATACAGTTCTTGATGTAGGTCTTAAATTTCTGTTCCAGGTATTCAACAAAAAATGAATGAACATTTGGACTTGCTTAGTCTATTTGTTCTAGAAACACAATTATTTACCTCGAGAAAAGCATGGTATATACATGTTATGCATTTCAATAGAAGTGAAGCTGTTATGTAATATTCATGTCTTTTGTTGTTTACTAACAGCAAAAATTTAAAAGACTGTCATATTAATATGGATACAATATAGTCAAGCTAAACTGCAGGAATAAGTTTCATTAAAAGTGCCTTGTCATAGCTTTTTGACTATTTTGTTGTTATCGTTGAGTATGGCAGCGTTTCCCTAAATACTTAAACTTTCCCAGCTTCTTTATGCGGCATTACGGAGAACGATTGGAGCATAAATTGCTAGATTTGAATTAGGCACGCAATTGATTTAGGTCGTCATTTTTAAGAACGGATCCATGAAATAAGCATAACGTGAATTACCTGTACTTCAGTGCCCTTTCAGAATCTCTCGATTGAAATTGCTATTAAATTTGTGTCGTAACGTCTCGAGCAAACTGAAATTAGGTATATTTTAGTATTCAAAATTCGGGAAAGAACGTGGCAGAGGAGCATGCATCTAAGACTTTACAACCATACTAAAAGAATACAGAAAAGGCACTGCAGCTAGTCGAGTTGCAGCAGCAGATGTACTGTCTATGAGAGTAATGTTAAGAATGTTCAAAAATAACAACTGTTATTTGTCAAGTTATTATCCGGAGAATTTAATCCTGAGAATCGTCTGTGTTTAGAATGACTAAAGTCAATTGATGAAAAAGTCCTAAAAGATGAAGTATGCAGAGGCCAATTCAAAGTTCACCAGTTCAGAATTAGCTCAGCAATTCAATAAAACCCATTTTAAGCCTCTATAAATAAGGACAGAGCTCGAAACTTGGGCAGTGTCTCCCCATGATATGAATGATGCCCGAAGATCGTCAAGATTTACTGGCTGAATGCCTATATTTTCAAGGAACAATACGGTTTTCTTTTAAGAACGAACTGTCAGTGAGGCGAGAAACATGTTCTTTGCAACAATACTCTAAGTAACAAACAATGATTAGATCGAATTGAAATTCTGCAGCCAGTACTTTAGCAAGGACTACACCCAAGGCTGATCACACTCGATCTATCTTGAAACCTTCAAACCAATGTATTTTACGTGGGTAGCGGAAGGTAGTAGAACGTTAGAAACTATTAACAAGATAAATAATTACTATTATATGATTTTGTAATAACTAACATGATTTCGGAAACATAAAGTCACTTATGTCTTTAGTGCTAACTAGGATAGAGAAAGAAGTGCGAACGCTCCATGCACGTAGTGGACAATATGCTAATCAGGAAGTTTGCTCACTACTCGGAAGAGGTCAAAAACCAGCTATTTCGGAACGCTTGCTATCCGATGTACTGTATCGCTTTGGTCAAATTTTTGGCAGAAGTCAGCCAGTGCAAGTATGATAGTCGCTCAACAGTATACTGATTGCCTCTAACTCAGGGCAAGAAAATGCATGCGCTCTCAGTATCCAGCTCGATATGGAAAAATCTGATGAAACCTTACTCAAGGTGAGCAGTAAAGAACTGACTACAGACTATCTAATTCATTATTTTAACATGTGCAGCCGATGAGCCACGGATACTTTACCAGAAGGGTGTCAAGCAATTGGTTGCAGTGCAGTGTAGTTTGTTAATGATAGTATTACCTGCCCATTGTATCTAATGTAACTCAAGTATAAAGCTGTGCCCTGCACACGTGTACCATGGCTCTATGTGCACCTAATTAAGTGTATTTAATTATTTTTCCAATTTAATGAACGTACAGTAGTAATCTACTAGTGAAATAAGTACGTAATGTATCATCAAATGGAGTGGAAAAGTGAGTGAGGTTTTGTGACGACTATGCTCACTATTTAAACTACACATTCCAGTCAGGTGCTGTAAAAACATACGCTCATATATACTCACTGTTGCTGCTGTTGCTTTGATACTCGTTAAAACAGACGGTAAAGATGAACAAGGCTCTCTTTTCTGTCATAATCAGTAGCACTAGCATATCATTTATGATCTTAAAACAAGTGAGCGATGTTGCTATCGAGCTTGGATGCTTCATGAACAGCGTGAAAACGAAATGTGGTCGATTGCTTCAGCTTACATTACCCCTTGCTGTAATTATTATAACTAGCGGGACCCGTGGAATTCCACGGTCGAATAAAGACTATCCTTTCTAAAATGAACCAACCCACGCTACACTATTGCAATTTACCTCAGTTTAACCTAATGCAGCTCTTATAACGTAGCCCACCCCGTCTGAGTAAACGTCCGTTGCTTATCGCTGACGAACTCATTCCAACTCAACAATGTCTGCCTATCCATGTTTAATTAAGTCGTATAAGCTAACGTGAC